>WAAB01025950.1:0-37030 GCA_013389865.1 Piaya cayana
AAAAGACTCACTGAGAAGGAGAGTTTTTATTCCTATTAACTTTTCTGATGCCTCCTGGCCAGGCCCTCTTGGCTGGGACTCTACCCTGCTCCCTTTTATCAACACAGGAGACAACAGTTTGCAGACACATAAATGACACCTATGTTCTCACACACACACACACACCAGCACGTGAATAATTGTCCCCATCCTTTTGCAGTGCCACCTGCCAACAGGGAGAAGCCAGTAGGAAGGTGGCTATTGGGCAAAAGCAAAAAAAGGATCTTGTCCCCCATGGCAGTGGGTGCAGAACTCAAGCTGCCACCAAGATACGGGCCACAGCACTGACTTGTCTCCTCTTGATGTCAGTAGGAAAGATGACTACATTGCTATTTTAAAGCAACTTGCCTTAGTCCAGTGTTTCTCAGACTGGCCAAGTGTTTAATCTCATGGGTTTGGGACCTCTGCTTGTCTGAAGAATTCCCAAGAACTCACCAAAAGGAAAAGCACTGTGGTACCCTTCAAACTTGTAAGAAGTAGTGAAGTTTAGTAGACGGTAGGTATCTACATCTAATCGCTGCTTTGGAATCCCATATAGAGACCTACGGAATTTGCAAGTCTGTCCTAGCATATACTCAAAAGCAAGAGGGTACAGTAGGAAAAGGAAAAAAATGGAGCTTTCAATGATCTCCGATATGCAAAGTGCACAGAATCTCTCTGGGTTGGTAACCTACTTCATTAAGTTAAGCTACAGTATGTGGAAAAGAGTAAATACTAGACTGAGACTCAAACTTCCCAGAGATTAGGATTTGTCTCCCTGGAAGACAGACAATGCAGTCAGAGGATGTAACATTCTTTCAGACCTACCTGGTAAACTGCTTTCCAGTCTAAAGCCAAGCCTCCTCTTCCACCCAAACACACGCACACACATTTTCCTCATAATGCAGGAAGAACAAGATGGGTATGTTTCAAAAATTTTTTTAATTAAAACCAAAAAAGGGAGCACACACCAGAGCTTGATGTGGACAAGACAAACTGCTGGTCATTGGGATGTTGGACTGGCATGAGGAAGGCTGGGAGCTGTGTTTCTGCATAACTCAGGAGCACCGACACAGATACTGAGGCTCCCAGGGATGTACTCTGACTGCCAGGCTACGCTGTTTCGTGCTGAGCAGATCTCTCATGTGGTGGTGGGAAACTTCATCCTGGAGCCCAGACTCTCTTCCAACAGACTGAAGTCCTGAAGACTGGGGAAAAGGCCATTTCAACAAATCTGCGTTTTCCAAGCACTTCTGGAAAGGATTCCCAGTTAGTTCTCCTGTCTCCCCACCAGGTTACACAGGTTTAAATAGAAAATATCTTTGGCAATAGCCACACCGGCAGGACCCAGTTCAGCTTCTGCTGAAGTCACGACTTATCCTTTCTTGGACCATAGCTGCAGCTGCACCAGGTTCATGATCACTAGCCAATCGTGCCTTAAAGTTTAAGCCTCATCCACTCCACCTAGCCAGCAACTTCTGTGAGCTTCTTCAGGCTCATATATGTGTGTACCAGTAAATTCAGGTAAATGTCAACATCTTGTCTGCAGCAATGCCCAAGAGATGGAGAAGCCAAAGTTTCATTTTAAAAGACGACTTGGGCACTAGATCAGGTATCAAAAATCTCCCTGCCATCCAATAAAGTTATGTGGTTTCAAAAACTGACGGTGTGTTGCTCCACCAGCCTGGTTTCTTTACCAGAAAGGCTGGGCTAAAAAAGTGACACATTTTTCATACACAATTGATATCTTTTAGAATTTACTAGATATGTGTCTCATTTGTCTGTCAAATATTTTAAAAATGCTTCAACCTGCTCTAATAATCACATTTTAAAGCATGCATCAAGTTTGGATCAGAACAGCTTCTCTGGGATAATCAGTAAGCCCAAATTGCTGATTTAAGGCCTAAATATCAGTCACTGGCCAGCCAGACACAAAAAGCCACTCTAACCTTGAACTCTTGGAATTATTTTTGGCTCAGACTAACCCTTGTTACCATACATCTTACCCTACACACCAAAGGAAAGTGTATGTGTCTTTCAAGGCTACTGTCGCACTAAGGTTTACAAATAAACACAATTTCTGCAAACATGAGACCAAAGCAAGTTCTCTTTTGTCCCAGAGCAAGTTATAAAGTCCTCCAGAGTCAAGGGAATGGTAACTGCCATAAAGGATCAGGCCTAAAACATGCATTACAGAAGCAAGGTAGCTCCTTTGCTTGAGGTCTGGCTGATTTACCTTGCACACACCACTGTTTTAGTATTACATCCTTACCTAACAGAAAACCTGTTTCAACAACGTGCAATACATATTAACGCAATATGCACTGCTTCACACAATAAGCATCCAAATAAATCTGACTTCTCACACATAGCAGGGCTAACAAGGAAGAGCCTTTTACAACAATCAAGAAATCACCTGAAATCATGAGACCCAAGGGGACCTCAAACAATCCGCAATACTGAAACCTAATAACAGATACTAATTCATGAAAGAAACACGAACAGTGGGGCTGAGGTAATGGCAGAGATTTCATTAGTGCAATTAACATTTATAATGGTATGTTCTTTAATAGAATTTAAATAAGGCTTTGAATAATTACACTAAAACTAACATTCCATAACCTTATTCCACATGGAAAAGCAGCAGAAACAACCCTCTGAACTGTACAAGGTCCAACTATGAACAATTACATTCAAAAAGTAGATCAAAACAGAAACAACTCTATCCCCCAAAAGCTGCACCATCATCTTTGAAGTCAACATTCTCCTCCAGTGTGAGAAGTGTGAAGAACAGATGAACTGGACTTCAGCCCAGTAAATTTGGCCTCGTCAAATTAGCAGTAGTGCTTTCCAACCCAGAGTCTCTCCTCATTTCTTTAGGGTGATGGAAGCTCATGGAAAAATAAGTGAATTTCCCAAGCAACAGAAGATGAGTTGTCCCTTCCCTGGGCCCAAAAACGTACATAAATTATGGAAGCTTGAAAAAAAAAAAATCTACATTACACTGTGGCATGTACGTTTATGTTGCATGTTCTCCTTTAGAAACTACTCACAGACAATGGGGCTGGGTGGGTGAAAAAAAAATCAAAGCAGCACATGAAATAGTAATATACTGTTTCAAAATCTGCACCGTCCTGCAGAACCAGGAATTACAATTTATTCAGATTGCTCTCAACAGATCCAATCTACACTGGATATGTAAAAACCAAGAGACTAAGTCATCAAGGAAAACCAAAGAAAAAAAAACCTGCACACTGCAAGATTTTTTAAAAACGAAACAAAATGAAAAAAATCCCAAGAAACATTGATGTATGCTCAGAAAAATTTATCATCAATTCTGAAGTGGGGCCTTGTGACATCATCTGGGTTAATGAAGACAGAGATGGACTTCCCAGGGTTTTCAGTCACTAGCTGTTGCAACTTTTTGGCTAATCTGTCATCAGGCTGGTTGGTGTCCCCTCCATCTGACTGAGGGGAGGGGATGCTGGTGGTGCTGCCCCGCCGCTGGAGCTCTAGCGTTAGCCGGTTGGCTGCTTTGACGTGTTCGATGGCAGTTCGAAGGTGTTCGGCGGGGTCTGAGCGGACCGAGGACAGCTTCCGCGCATGCAGCATGACGGTTTCTTCGGAGAGGTGCTCCAGCATGTTGCACTGGGGGATGAAATAGTTAGGGCACATCTTGTTGACCAAGCAGTGCTGGAGATCATCAATGAGACCCAGGAGGAAATGGGCTGCGTAATCCTCCTGGGCCAAGTAGTTGGCTGGGAGCCTGTCACAAGCCCACAACATCATGCTCCTCAAGTGATAGGGACTAATGGCTTTGGGTCGGGACAGCAATTTGATGATGATAGCTTTGCAGGCCTGATAGGCTTGCATGAGGCTACTGGAGATGCACTTTTTCAGCTGCACTTCACTTCTGGCAAATGAAAGCCTCCATTCATTGTCCTTCTTCCCCTTGTAAGAACATGCAGGCACTAAGTAAAACCCACTTATGACTTCCTCCTCTGTGATCTTCCCATCCCAGAAGTGGTTCTCCATCAGCCAGCTCTGGGCCACAGCTGGCCAACCTTTGAAGGACACCACAGGGACAATATCGTACAGCATGCGGCTGCTGCCCACTCCCAAAATGATGGATATGATAGTTCCGTTCTTTTCTACCTTCTCCACCTTTGGCATCCCTCGCTGGGGCTTTTTCTGGATCTCAGAGAGGACAATGCTAATGGAGTCATAGAACCAGTCTGCGACTTTTGTTGGAGAGAAGAAATAATTGGTAGCTCCATTGATATGGTCCACGATCGTGCAGCAGTCCTTCCATTTGCTGATAGTTCCTTCATCAAACAGACGCAGGCTCAGCCAAGAGTGGCACAAAGCCGAGTGGCGCATGTCCAGCGTGACTGGTTGGTTGCGATCGTGCAGCTTCAGTGCAGGCACAAGCAGGGTGAAGTCCATGTCGTAGTCTGTGCCTCGTGCATAAACATTCAGCTCATCAAGATCGATGTCCACCACACCTTCCCGCACACCGCCTGAAAGCAGCAGGTACTCATTGGCTACAGGCAGCTTCTGGTCAAGTTTCTGAACCATGCCTGCAAAAGAGAAAAAAAAATAAGTCCTTTCAAGTGAAGGCAAACATGTCTAGGATAGAGGATTTAACCAGGATTAAAACCCATCCCATGCCCAGCAGGAAAAAAAGCAAGCAGAAGTATCCATCACTGTTTGTAGAACAGAAATGTACATCAGGTCTTGCACTTGGCCAACCTTTAGTCCCAGCTGACTCAGGGCAGAGCCTTTCCTGCACTTCTGGGAATGGGTGAAGTCCATCCTAACCATCATACTGGAAGCAAGGGGAAAAAGCAGAAGCCTCTACTAAAACACAGCAAAGCTACTTCCAGGACTGAATTTAACTTCTTAAACACCTTCTAAAACAGGTTTTCACCATATTGCCACTCACTTCCATGGTATCCAAACACTTCTCCAATACTTAAAAAAGAAAAGAGAGTATTAATTGACTCACTACTCTTATTTTCTCTCTGGGGCACTGGGTTGTGCTTGAGTGAAAGAAGGTCTGAATTTACAATTTTCTTTACTGATGAACAAAGCAACATAAATGAAGGCAATACTATCTCCTCCTATGGGGGAATGGAGACAGGTTAAACCATCAAGCACTTAAAGAAGTCAGCTCTGAAATTGTTTCTTCAAGCTGTAAATGACACTATCATGCCATAATATATCCGATCAGCTCCCCAGAGCACAGACATGAAGACAGATTTCTATTTTCGTCGCCAAAACCAGACACTTCCCTTCACCCTGCACTGCCCGCACCAGCTGCACAAAGCCAGTTTTTTACTCTGTATTCTATATATACCACTGTACTCTGTTCACAGAACACGAACAGCAGACTGAGAATTCTGAGACTCCACACAGTAGCTGAGATATTAGCACCTCATTCAATATTCAAATTAGACTTAAAATTGTGCTCCGTAGTCTGCTTCTGCTGTCTGGGCTGTTTCACTCCTGGTGTTCATCTCGTGGTTAAATGCTCTTGATTCCTTCCCAGTGTTAGTTCAGACAACACACTCAGGCCATGAAGGAACTAAGGCCAGTCAACAAATGGAGATGCTGAATCTCTTCTAAGTACTGCAAAAGGGATACATCATTATTTCCTACAAGCACAAATGTACTGGGTTTTGTTTACATGCTTTACTTACTCTACTTTCCAAAAGGCCCTATAGGTTTTTTATATCAAGAGTGGTTGTTGAATGGAGGGAGGTCTTCCATGAGGAGGCCAGTCTTAAAGAGACATCAGTGAGAATAACTAGTTGGAGGCATGACGAAGTGAGACAGAGAGCTGCTGTCAGACCAGAATACCTAGAGAGATATGTGAAGACTGTATCTTTACTGAAACGCTAACAAAAATGATGAGCACAAGAGTCCAAGCACCTAGCCTGGCATAACCCCAGGTACTGCAGAGCCTTTCCTGAGTTAATGCATTCCCCTGGGATCACAAACACTGCCTGAACCAAGCAGGTCTTCTTAGCAGAGTGCAGCAGCACCCCAAGGTCTGAGTGCCATTGCAGCACTTTTGGAGAGACTCACCTGTCCTTTCCAGCACGCTGGGATGGGGGCAAAGAAACCCTATCCACACGCACACAGGAAAGCTCCACACACATGAGTGAAATCCAAAGCTGTGCTGACACTGCTTCCTTGGAAGAGCCAGGAAGAGGCCTGTGTGTAAAGGGGAATGCATCCTGGGGAAATATTCAGGGTAACAGTGAAAATCCTGACGTGAAATTCCTTGCTAAGTGTACTTTACCTGTTTTATTTCTCCCAAGAGCACTAGATCCAGTCCATTTTGCTGCACTAAGCTGGGGTGATACTCCTTCCAGGCAGGCAAGGACATAACCCTTTCCATTTCATGCAGCTCCAAAGGCTGCAAGAGAAGGAAACGGCTCTGAAGGAGTACTAAGAAACTCTTACTGCTAAATCCTGAGCTAATCCCATCCTGCGATCTTACCACACGCTGCTTCTGTCAACCTCAAAGGCATTCTCTAAAGCTTAGATACACAGTGAACCACCTTACCCTGATCTACGGAGTAGTAAAGCCTTGCACAGGTTTCTCTGTCCCTGAGGCCCAGTGAGCGGCAATCACTCCTTTGTTACAGGCAGAAGAAGGGGATTTCCAGCAGTCCCGTAAATTGACATGACTTCTGGAGACAGTACTGACACACTGCTTCCAAATCCTATCCTTGAACCAGCACAATAGTCTTGGTGCATTATACTCCAGTTGTAAGTTGAGTCCAAGACCCATGGAGTCAATCACATCATAGGGACAGAGAGCAGTTGTTTTTTTTCTGAACATAAAAGTCAGTACTAACCCTTACTGTGGCCCAGCACAGCTATTCAGGACACGTAGGGTACTTATGGCCCATCCTGCCTTTACAGTGACCCAAAATTTTCCGCTCAGTGCTGTGATCTGCAGCACGTGCAGATGTTCCTGCTAGAGGCAGATAGAATGTAACTATCCCAGAGATTAAACTGTTCAAACCCATAGAATTCAACAAAGGATCTACTTTTCTGAATATTTTTCAACTTGAAGGATGAAAAAGGTCCTGTCAAGTTCTGCAGTGTGCCCTTTGCACCAAAACTGCTATCGCATGCTATGGACAGAGCCTTTGATTGAAGAAGAAAATAATGATTTTTCTAAAAGGTAGAGAATCTCCACTATAGAATCTACTGTGGGATGAGTTACTCCCCTTGGCCTGAAAAGATCCTCTCCCCTTACGTGGGAGCAAAAGAGCTGACACTCTGACCCCATTCAATCAACAGCAAGTGAGAGTCAAGCCCTGCTTTCTAAATGCAGCATGCTCCTCTGCCTGGACAATAACACTGAATATGTATGATCAACCTCCAAAGCCACGTCAGAGCAGGACCCACTCCTGCATTATTGGTTCTACATCATCTTACAGCACTCCCACCTTCATCAGCACAAAGCAAAACGTGTGCTGGACAAAGCCTGCACAGGCTGCTCTACTGCCAGAGGCATTACAACACACCAGTTAGCAAAAAGAAGGCTTCTGCATGGAAAACATTTTAGGAAGAACCATCCTCTAAAGTCAGAGGCACAGCTCTTCAAGCCCTATCAGGTATGTAATCCTACAGACGAGACACTTCCATATAGCAGAGAAAGAAAGTGAACACCAATTTCAATCATCCTTGCAGCAGGATATTCTTTTTCTTCACAGAACACTGTTTATAGTTCCTCTACAAAGAAAATGTTTTGTGTGCTCACCATTAAGCCTAGTTTGCAAGGGTGGAGACTCCTGAAAAGAAAAGGTGCCATACGCTGCCAGTAAGTCACTTGGTTTTCCCCCTCCAGAACTCTAGACCCACCAGCAGAGGGGGAATATAAAACAATAATCAGTCCAAGGCTACAGGAAATGATCCAATATATCATCAATATCTCTCTACCTGGCTGGCTGCAGAGTTTAAATCCAAACCCCTGAACTCTGACTGGCACAGTATTTCCCTTCAAGACCCAGACCAACAACATCTGCAGCTCTACAACAGAGCTAGAGAAAGAAGTTTTGCTAACACATCACAGCAGTATTGCTGATCCAATTTAAGCTGTGGAGCAGGAGGTTGAGATGAGGTCCCCTTGAGGAAAATATATTTAGAATAAGCATAGAGTGTTCTATAAATAGTTGAGATGGTCAAATTCAGGATTCACTAAGGTTCTAGTGGTTTGCAATACATTCAAACTGCCCCTTTTATTCATAAATCTATTTGAAATGTGAAGGGATTTCAAAGAATCCCAATTAGTCAAGACTGTATGGCACATATTACCCTGGCACAAAGCTTTCATCTCGAGTTTGGACAGCCCAAACATAAGCTAAGAGAACCACATGTACATAAAACAGAAGCAGGTACTGCAGCTCAGCAGGCATGTAAGTGCAAACACAAAGAAAAATATCAAGATTGGTACTTGAACTGAGTACTTAAGATAACAGCACGAGTCGGCCATTTGAGCTCTCTTCTGTTCATCTGACTATCAGGACCATTTGGAAGGATGAGGGAATTGGTGTTACAAATAACCTTGTGAAATCTGTACTTGTCTATAGACTGAAACCAGAACTTTTATGATCAAATACAAAAAAATTTACTGAAGGACCTGCTCTCATGGTATCAAAGTAGGTTCATTGATATTTAAGAGGTCTCTTGCAGCCACCAGGCAAAACACAGAATTTGCAGTCATATCTTGTATGACGTTCTTCTGGAAAGGTTGTTTGGCAAAGCTGGTATTTTCCTAAGTAAGAGACTGGTGCTCAGTCACCACTTCTATCTAAAGGACCTAAAAGTTCTGTTTTCCTAGCTGCGTAACTAGTTTATGACCTTCTTAAGCTACAAAGCTCGACATCATAAAAGATAAGTATGCTTACAAGCATGAGGAAACCAGGGAATGTAAGAATTAGGAACAATACTTGTAGACCAAGCTTACTAAACAGTCAGTTCAGGGACACAGGTGAGCAAAAGAGTTCTACAGACAGAATTTCATTTCATTGTTGTTCCTTTGGTGTTAGGAAAACAGGATATATTTCTACTCCAAGCACTGTAATACAAGTAGAATAAAGATAGAGAAAAGACATTTTACTTTTACATAACATCTACATTTGGGATACATCCTTGAATGAACTAGGTCTCTGATGCACATGACAGAGACTATTCTCCCCATGAAAATAAAGACAATGCAAAGATGCTCTCTATCCATTGTAGAATTGCAGATGAACTGTTTTCGTGACCATTGCAGTGCATGCTGGGATCTGCTGCTATTTCATCACCAGGTTTGTGTAAATAAGGAGGAACCTACAGATTTGTCTCTGAAGAAACTGATCACAAGAAAAAAATTATATAAAACTTTATTTCTAACATACGCACTTCCCAATTTGGGGCTCCTTCTTGAAGCCTTCCTTCCTGATGCCTTAGATATGCAATCACGGCCACCAAAAGAAAACGTGAGCAAAGAAAGATGCCATTCTTCTAGTCTAAAATGGTCTCATCAGACTGAATGGGGCTGTGTTCAAGGCAGTCACTGAATTTAGGGACACTTCTGCTGCAAGGAAACTAGAGAGAGGTAAAAAGAGCAGCAGGGTGCTCAGCAGCAAGGCTACACAAAGGAGGATCTGCGGAACTTTGCATGCAGGGGTGTATCACGGGACTTCTGGGTGTCAAGCTGGGAGCCAAGACAGACCCAGGCACTAGCTCTGCACTGCTCCTGTTCTCCAACTTAGACACCAGCATCTGCAGTAGCTGATGCCTTGCTTACATTTCACACCAGCCTGGGAAGGAGACGGTCCACACAGTGCACAGCCTTGATTATCATCCTCGACCCCTGCATAACCCAATCCTCCTACCCAATCTGCAATGCTCCCTGTAAGCTGCTGGGACCATGAGTTACTGCAACACCCCTGCCCTTGCAGACTTTCTTGCAGAAAAGGTTTTTGCAAGCCAGTTTAGAAAGCTAATGTGGTCCCCTACAGACCACATTCAACTTCTCAAGATCACAGATGTATTCTATACATCACCAGCACAGGAGGCAAGCAAGAAGCTAGTAAACCTTAAAAATACCATGTCCAGGCAGCTGAAGACCTACAGGGACATGATGATGCCCAGACGTATGTAAACAATATACACAAGCTTATCTGTGGGCTATACAGCCAGGAGCTTGCCCTTTCTCTCTAGAAGGAAAAGACCTCAGATAAACAGTCAGAGGCTGGCTGCAGCCTGCAGTCAGCTGTGCAGTGCAATTCAGCAAGTAGAAGTGATGCTAGTTGCTGCTCCTCATTACTGAGCTTCTATGCTCACCTCTTGACTTTGCCATCTAATCTGATTTGAGAAGCAGCAAAAGTAACACCAGCTGTTAAAAATAGCTGCAGCACAGAATAAACACCCCTGGCACCTGCCCCTCAGTCCCACAATGGAGTTCAGAAGATGACACTGTGGGTTCAACCTAGAGTGCTGTCTGCAAATGATCAGAAGAACTGAGATACTTTGATGCTTTACACGCTATAATACATGCACATGGACAGAAGGGAAGGAAAGGAGAACTAGACAAAATTAGTAGTGTCTTTCTCTCCTCTCTCTCTCACATACACTAGGAGAAAGCCTACAGGAGTAAAATTGGGATTTTCTTTAGAGAAATCCAACACCTGAGCTGGCATTCTCATTGGTACCTTCTTCCTCTTGTTCCTTCTTACTTTGCAGGTAAGAGTCTACACAAAATAATAGGTATGGATGCTCATATCCTCCATCAATAGCAATGACGTAGTGTTCTGGTGTTGATCATCAGCTGATCTTGCCTTTGAAGTGTGCCCTCTCCAAACCATTACCTTGTGCTCTAGCAGAAGTCTCCTGTTACTTGCAGCCAGTCGTGCACAGACCTGACTCTTCCACCATTAGGCAATATTTTTTTGGTAACCATTACATTGCTTCTATTGCATGCCCAGCACCTGGAAGAAACATAGGTACACACCCCTAATAAAAGAAATCTCAAAGTCCCCCTGATAGAGCTGTATGTTTAAATTCCTCCATAAATGCATCTGAGGCCACAGGAGAAGTGAACTCCCGCACAGGGAAGCTCTCCAGAGCAGTTCCAGGAAGTAATCGCATCCCTGATGAGACCAGAAATGCTGGGAATAGCTTTTGACTCAACAGATGTGATTTGCCCTCATTGATGCAGCACTTCCAGCAAGAAGTGGCAAAGGGTTCATTCAGGGGAGCGTGCCCCATGGCACTGCATGCCCCAGCTCCTAGCATGTTCTTTGAGATATACAGAAATGTGTTACCAGGAAACTAACCACTTTACAGAGTCCATCCAAGTTTGGAAGGAGCTGACATACCTGCTGTCAAAGTGTCTATTCATCTCACCAGACTACCCAAACCCCACTATATACAGGGTACGTGCCTCCCTCACGTCCCCTCACAGCCTAGGGAGAAGATACATAAAAGGGTTTTTCCTTGCATAGGTGATCTCTTCTATAGGGAAGGCTAGGAATCACCCACAAATACCACTGTCCCCCTCCTTTCTACTGCTTAATACTTCCACCAGACCCAGGATAGTCAGGGCTCTTGAGTTCCTCCCAGTTCCACCCAGTTTGATGCATAACCTTGAGCATGCCTTTTTTTAATCTGTATAAAATCATTAACCTCCTGTAAGACCCAAATGCTAAGGAAGTTTGACCTCCTGAACATTCAGGAGGTGACTGCTCAGACAGCACTAAACATACACCAGATGTTACTAGCAGAAAACCAGTTTGTAAACTCCTGATAAATCTCAGGGTCCTCTGCTTTGGCCAGGAAATTTTTATGCTTGACTGCTAAAAGAAATACATGAAACCTCATGTCTGTCAAGAAGCTTTTGTCATTTTTCATAGACACTAAACAGGCACTCTGCTTTTTTTTGACAATTCTGCAAACAGCGGATCCTACAGAAGGAGAATATTGCTCAAAGAAAGATCACTGCAGAGTTCTGGCTATGCCCAAGTGACGTGTGTTGAATTTCAGGAGCTTCTTTAAGACAGCATGGGAAGTTGGTTCTGATGCAGCTGGGGGCTGCACCGATTCTTCTGTTCTCCTTGGTAATTGCAAATCTATTTATGAGCAGCACAAGTTTTTGTTACGCAGAGGAACTGAAAGTGTCAGCTCTTTTAAAAGAATCTTTAGTTACAAAGCACATTTTGAGAAAACTGTTGGCTAAGCAGGCAGGGGGTGGAAGGGGAGTGGGGAGACTGAACCATGTGATACCACTTTAGTCAAATACAGGAGGCCAGTGAAGGAAGCTGCTCTTCGCAGACTGATACACCAGTGTCCTACTGATTCTGTTCCTTTTAGAAATCTTGTGATAAGGTGATAGAACACACTGCAGGGATGTGGCACCCCCTTGTAAAAGAAATCAGCTTATTTCCCTAAGCTCTTCTTTAAAAACAATCATAGAAGTGGTGTCCCAGCTTTTCCAGTTCCCATGTGCCCTGGTGGAAGCCACCTAGCTAACTGAAATCCTGAATGCCAAGGAAGAAGGGTATATCATGGTGCAAGGGGAATAATAATAATAATAATAATAATACACAAAGAAAAAGCCCAGGTCCAAAGGCTGTGCCTGTACAGCAAAGGGCAGTGCTGTGGCAGACACACAAGCCCACCCTGGCCCCAGAATCAGCAGTGGTGTTATTGTAGTGACCTACTTGACTAAAATATTCAGGTCTCAGAGGGCAGGGCTAGAGACTGCTTCCAGAGCTGGACCCAGCATTTTCAGAAGGAGCCTCTGCATCACTGGGCATCTCTGGTTTTGGCAGTGAAAAGTTTAAGCAGTCATCCTCCAAACTGATGTTATGTTTCCAGCCTAACAGTCTGCTTATCCAGCGGACTTAGTCCAGAGTTATACTAGCCAAACTGAGATGAGTGTGTGAAAGCTGAAAGCATACAAAGAATATGAAATGCAAGCCAAAGAGGTGCTTCACAGTCTGAAGAATATTGGTGACGAGGTCTGAATGCAGCTGACAAGCAGGACAGGAGGGAACAGAAAGGGAGGGAACAGAAGAATAGTTTGTCGCTACACCCTGCTTAATGTTGTACAGTCCATACAGTGTCCATATTTTCAAGTGCACAGAATTCACTTTAGAAATGACATAAGATACCATTTATCAAGGAACTGCAATCCCAGAGATAAAATCTGCCAGGGCACAGATTGCTTTATCAGTTCCATCCTCTGGGACTGAGAACATATTTCACAAGGGTTACACAGGGTCTAGATAGGCCATTTCTACTCACAGCCTTATGAAACGCTGCTAAGTATTCAACAAAAGGGAGACTCACCGGGACTCCTCTCTTGGATCTGCTTATAAGATAACAACAGTGGGCATAAAACAGGTCAAGCTTCTTGAGTACAAACATGCAGCTCCTTGCAGGAGAGGCTGCTCTGCCCTAGTTTTCCTCTGCTGCTACTGTGCTCTTTACAAGAGTGTAACAACCTCAGTGAGGTATACAACACATCTATCTATACTAGCCTCCTGTCATAAGCAATTGCTGCTGACTGCTTTCAGGGGAAGAGCATAAGAGCAAGTTAAGTACAGCATAATCACTTTCCGCAGCCTCCAAGCAGTCCCTGGCTTTTGGATTTCTCAAACAGGAAGCAGTATTTACAGCTTTAACAGCATTCATTGACCTGTCTGCTACGAATGTCTCTCATTGCTTTCTAAATAATTGATATTTTTCATACAATCAGTGTCTTTCAGCACTGTGTTTCAAAAAGCACGTGTTGCATCAAAAAGTATTTCGTTTTTCTGGCTTGCTAGGAAACCAAGAAATTCATCCCACTACGGCACCTTCCACAGATCACTCAATATTTTACATGGCTCAGTCAGTCATCTTTCTTCTAGATTGAAAAGAAGAACTTATTTAAACTCTGTATATCTGATTGTCCTTCTAAGTATTTGTGTGAGATCTAGTTGCCTCACTAGGCGGTCCACACTACATGTTGCATGAAAAGGTGACTTCTGTGTGGATGCCTTCAGCAGCTTAGCTTGCTAAATTAGCCCCACTCCACTGCCTGTTTGCTCTATGTAACGGAGGCTTCCTCCCCAGAATTTAGTTTCACCTTCAGGACATTCTCCCTTTAGAAACCAACACATGTCCCAGTGCTTTACCAGGGGCGTTGTTGATGCTGTAAAAGAACAGTAGAAATAGGAGAGGGGAAGGTTTTGGAGACTGCACAGTCCCCAGCCTCCCCCAAATTCTCATCCTAATTTGACTAGTCAACGCCAGGTGCCTCTTGCAGAAGACATGTGGCAGTTTGCCAGCAATGAGCAAAGCTGTTCTCTTCCAGACCTGAGAGCGCATTCTGCTTTCACGCCAAGTCAGCCAGAAGAGCACATGTATATGTTGGGGAGAACTTGGTTCCAAGGTTGCAAAAACACTTTGGGCTCCTCTGGGGTGGTTTTCCATTCATAGTTACTATCTAGTACCTGTCTGCCTATCCTGAAAGGTCTAAATTGCTACATTTTATGTTCAGGTGCCATCCAGAGGGCCATGCCTGGAAGAATGTCAACACACCCTCACATCCTGTAAACAGCATAAGAGTCTCCATCAAAAATGCACTTTGAGCAGTTCTGCAAGCCTCTTGCTTACAGTTATCCGACATGCTGAAAATTCTCTCCCCAGCTGCTTAACCATCAGCTTGTTTTCTGTTTCTGTAGTTGTTTTCTACAAAAATAAGTCACAGCCAGAGCAAATCACAGCACTATTCCTTATGAAGTAGGCCTGAACCAACACTGCCCATATCCTCAGTGCCTGCCTATTCTGTAATAACAGTTCTGCAGAGCAGCAGGATATTTGTCCTTGACTCAAAAATTCTCCACTAAATCATCCAGCAAAGCTAAAACTTACATGTGGAGTCTATACATGGCCACAAACAGCTATCCAATGGTTGATAGTTGTAATTCAATCTAACATTCTTGATTTTCCCTTAAAATTCACCAATATTGATTGCTGGGGTAAACAAGATGATTGAAACAGAATCTCCTTCAATTCCTTTCACTCTCTTCATCTACCAATAACTAAAGCTATTTAGCATATACCATGGGACAGGTCAGAAAAAGGGGGAATGAAAGATGATTTCCAGGAAACCTGCCAAGCCCCCAAAGAGTGCTGGACACAGGGCAAACCCATTCTCTGAGTGCAGAAGTAAAGCAGATGTCTTCTAAAGCCCAAGGCATCTGGTGGAGAAGACAACATGAAGCAAACCCTCTATCCAACCCCCAGTTCACTGAACTCCCACCCATACAGCCCTGGCCTGGCACCTTTGACAGATCCTATATCCAGACACTGCGGGGAGCCAAGGCAGGCTAAATACAGCTGAGAAATCCAATGCCAGAACCACAATATTGTTTTTTTCTGTCCTTGAAGATAAGCATGGATTGGACTAGCAAGGTGAGGCAGGAAATGCAGATTCTTGATCAGAAAGTGCTGAAATAAAAAAGGCCTTAACAATCCAACTGTGTCTAAGACCATGAAGCTACAAGCAAGCTTCCCTACAGTACTATTTTCTCATCTACCACCAAGAACACAGCCAAAACCAGGTGGAGAAAGATCAAATTACCTATATGAAAAATATTTTTTAAGTCCCTATGCATAGCATTAGCTGTATGAAAAGTGCTGGTTGGCTTTGACATTCATGCAGAACATTCCTTTATCCACATCGCCAGGGGAAGAACTTACAGGCCAGATTTTATGCTAGCAGAAAACAGAGTAGCTCCCCAGAAGTGACTGGGAACACTTGACAGAAGTTTCAAGGGCATTTCTCCTCCCTTTCCATCTGTAGAAGATGGAGAGAAAATCCTAAGCCCTCCAAACCTAGCTGCCTATGTCCCAACTCCTTCTACCCTCCTGCTCCAGCTTCATCTTGCAGAGGTCATATTTGACAGTGCAGAAAAGCCAGCAGAAGCTTCTATTAGGGACTGTCAGTCCCTAAATTATCAGATTTTATAGTCATTTATGTGTAGCTGAGCACTGTCATCTGTTAAAGAGCGTAGCAGGAAGCGCTGCGTGAATCTGATCTCCATCAAGCACCAAGACCACGGTCCCAGTAGCTGTCAAGGATCTCTTATCCCTGCAGCACAGGCAGAGCCAGGAAGCATAGGAGCTTGAACAATCAGAAAAAAAAAAATAAAAGAGAAAGGGAAAAGCAATCACTGCTACAGCAGAGTAGAACCTGGGCTACCTTGTGTGAAAGCATGCAGTAAAACGCCACTGTCACTCTGGCCCAGAACTCCAAAGGTGAAATGCACAGCGATCTTAAGAAAGCATCAGTAAGAAATTACATAGCCAGGTGGCCCTGAAACATCCAAGTGTTGCAACTGCCCTCCTTCCCATGTAAGGCACGAGTTTGCTGGTGGGAAGGAGTTGCTGGTAGAGATCTGAGGCTGGGGCTGGCAGGGCTCACAGCTAGCTGATGCCCTGCAGGCATTCACAGCGAGATGAAGACTGTATTTGGAGCAGTCCTCTACTACCAGGAAGAAGGTTTGAAATGCTGCTAACAAAACAGTCATGGATAGGGCTCTCACTCCATTTTGACTGCTCTGCTCAATCAGGAGAAATGCAAGGAGACCAGACATATCTGGCACTAAAGAGCCTCACACACACATTTGTTCAGAGCAGGCCTGGTGATCTCTCATCTCATCAGGATGAGTTGCACTGTGAGGTGAAGGAGAGAAAAGAAAGCAAAATTCTTGCTGATCAAATATAAAATTCACAAAATATGTTCCAGGAAGCTATTCTCTCCAAAGCCTTGCCCCAAAGTCCTTTCCCATCTAAAACTCTAGTGGAATATGGACATTATCAAGTTTTGGGTCCAAAGAACTGTCAGGAAGCTATGAAAAAAACCTCAATGGAATCAGATCTGAAAGTCCTCTTGCAATGAACACTGATGACAAACAAAGCTCATTTTTCAAATCTTATCTCCTATCAGGGCTGCTTCACCCTGGTGATTCTGAAAAACTCAAGGGAGCAGGATCCCATTCACCACTCCCCTAAAGCTTTAGGAGGCAGTGTTACTAACCTAAGCACCCATGAAGCAAGAGACAGGCCATGAAATCATAGCAGTATCATCAAGTTTCATTGTCTCCAGGCATTTTTGCAAGGAGGACAAAGGGAAAGCAGCTACCTTGAAAAATTCAAACACAAGAATCTCCCAAGTTCACTTAGCTCTCCCCTTGAAGTGTGAGGACTAGAAATCCTTTGTTTATACTCTGCTTTATTTAATAGAGAACATCACACCAAATCAGTAATAAGCCTGAAGGAAAAAACCAATATACTGTATACTGGTATATTTTGTCTGAGCAGGTGTGCTGTGGTCTGAGGTTTCTCTCAAAAATTAAGCAGCCTTCTTTGTTGTCTGTGCATACTCTTGAATTTTAGTCCTACAAATTCCATACTATTTCTGTAACAATAATAAGAAATGCCATAAAAGCTTTGTTCACAAGTGCTGATAAACAAGTTAGTCTTAGAAGAGGTAGGTAAACAGAGACTATAGAACCTTCACATGAATTCAGTAATTAGACATCTCACTTATAGATATTGCTGTGAAAACACTTGATAAAAATTCCCTGTGGAAGCAAGCCCTGCAGGAGCTGAGCAATCTCTTGGAATAAACCACTTCCCAGCACAACAGGAATGGATATCGTTTGAACGCAGTCCTGCTACTTGGAAAGCAATGATTAACATTATCCTCACTAATTTCCCACTGACAGCTGCCCCTTTAACTCCCTGTGATTATTCGACAAACAAAGAAGATCAGAGATCTTCTGAATTTGCTAACATAGTCTACCAAATTAATTGCACGAGGCAGAAACACAAATATGAGGGTATCATCTGGCCCTATGTTTATTCATGAAGTCAAAGCTGATGTACAGCTCACGTCTAGAAGATACCTGAGCATAAATTTACAATCCTGCTTATTTGTTCCTGACTGCACTTAGGAAAAGGGCTGGCAGAGACAGAGAAATATGGATTTGTAGCAATAAGCAACAAAACATAAGTTGTATACTGAACTGCACTGCCTTCCTGGCTGGATTGTTCTGCTTGTGTGACTGGCCAGGCACAGACCTGAGGCCCCAGGCTGCTGCTCTACCCAAACACATGCTGCTCTACTCACAAAACAACCTTCCACAAGGAATGCAGCCATCAGGCAAAAAGACCTCTCAGATTTGCTGACCCACCAGGAATGGAAGCTTTTGTATTGAATGGGGTTTGGGTCATTACCAAGCTAAGCTAAGACATCAGCCAGCCTTGATTCACAGGCGTAGCCCAAAGGAGGACAAAAGCATGCCGGTCCCCAAAGAGTGTCTGCTTGTGCTGAGACATATCACTGGCATTCTATGCCTATAGAGAGAGGCACCACTAGGAGGACCCTCTAAAGTAGAATCCGTTGTTGAACCGCAACTCCCTGCTCTAAATTATATTCCGAATACTCACAGTAAGCTAGAAATATTCCACAGAACTTTGAGGAAGAAGCACCATTTTACCCTCTCCCAGAAAGGTGGCTTATGAAATCATGATGATACTAAAACACCTCTTTGCTATCCTCAGCTTAGGCCATTCTGCTTCGCTGCTGATTCATTAGAAAATAGTGAGTTTCAAATCTTATTTCAAACTTTACTACCAGTAACCTAGCCACCTTTACAAGAAGAAAGCAAATATTCTGCCTTGTTATGGACATGTTCATTGCCTTTCTGTGTATGAGATCCCCACAATATTTGTGAAAAAGCTCCACCAAAACTAGCACATGCAATTATCTTGTCTGTCAGCAGATGGCACAAACGTATCAGTGTTCGAGAGCTGCACAGCTCAGCAGCCCTATGGGATTTGTAAGCAGAGAGAAAAAGCAGCATTAAAACAAAAGGCAATAGAGTTTTCACGCTGCAGTATGGGCAAAGGAAGAAGCCACATGCAGGAACACAAGCATCTTTCCCTGCCACCTGCTAAGGCTTACAGTGAAGAGGAAGCCAGCTCTGACACACCTATTGCTATGAGAGCAAGGAGATCTCCAGTACCAGGTTATCTTCTATCAAATCACATTTGGTACGTAATTTTCATCTAGTGTAGGACTTCTCAAAAATCCTCTGATAGTATTCAACATACGAGGTAAGAAAGAGATGCAAGTTAGAGAATAAACCAATAGACACTAAACTTGTCTATAAACCCTATTTAATGCCAGATTTCCAGCTTGTGATGACTGAAGGGAAAGGCCAACATTTTGTCCAAGCCATCTGTACAGGGTTCCTTTCGTGTCATTTCTTTGAGTATTTATGCCACTTTACATAGCAGCAAAACTGAGCAGGCGTTCATCACGGCCTCAAAGCAAGACAATTGCTGTTTATAGAACCATTGCTAAGAATTCATCACTAATGCATTTTAATAAGTTATGAAAAGAGCAGTGCTCTGAATGAGTCATTTCAGGTAAATTTAGTTTGAAATTTAGAGTTCCCACTTCTTCATGGAAAACCAAGCGCACTCACAGCAAGCACTCACCTGCACACAGACAGAGGAGCAGTTTCTGCGCTCAGCATAAGCAGGGATATTAGTTTGAGTACACAGACCTCCAGTGATTCAGACTAAAGGTGAAATAAATGCCTAACTAATCAGTTTCCCTTATTTATTTTCATCCTCAGAACAGAACAGACTGAACACAACAAAACTAATTTAGGAGCTTTCAAAATCAAATGCAAAGGGGGTCATCTAGGAATGCACATACATCCATACTGCATATACTCTCCAATAAATGGAGAGCCTACCTGGAGATGAGGGAGGGGAAGAAATCATTAAGGAGAAAAAAAAAAGTATTCTTGTAAAGTGGTACTTGCATATTTTAATCCAATGTATAAAACTGCTGGACTAAATAAATTCAAAATTAACCTATCAGAAGCCAAAACTAGCTTCTTACTCAAAGAATTTTATTTCTATTTTGTCAGTGTGACTCTCCAGAGGTTCAAGATACAGACTCTTCGCTGTGAACAACATGTCATTGAATGGGCAAGGAGGTCACAGCACGACTCCAGCGGTAGTACCGAGGTCCATCAAACTGTTCGTGCATCAGTTGAATTATAAGCAAGTGAAGGAGCAGGTCCAGAGTGGTTAGTGGTCTAAAAGAGACAGTTGTGAATGCCTGGCAATGCATAACAAACCTGTGATGAGGGGGCACCAAAGGAACAAAACGAAGTATCCTTTGAGTTAACAGAAACAGCAAACTAGCTACCACAAGCAGTATGTTAGTAACACTGCTGCCACATGCACTACAGCACTGTGCCAAGCAATCCCAATCAGCTCTCAAGGGAGGCTGGTATCTCCTACGAACACTTCTGAAGGTGTATCTTACCTTAGGTGTAAGCCAGCAGAAACTTTAGTGGATGATACAAGCATACAGAACAATCATAGAACAACCAGGTTCGAAGAGACCCACCGGATCATGGAGTCCATATTTCTCATTAGAAGATGTACCCCAGAACACCTCCCAGTATGGCAACACCGCTCAAAGGCTCTCATGGGAGATACTTCTGGGATACTTCTCTTCATGGCTCAAGACAAACACATCCAGAAGCAACCCATTAGCAAGACCATTTGAAGCTTCAGAACTGGCTTCTATGTATTGAAACATAATCCCTGGACAATACTCTGTATGACACAGGCTCACTGATGCTCCAGGGCAGGACGCAGCACGTCCTGCCACATTCTTGTTCCTCCCCGTCCAACTCAACCTCAGTCAGGAGTCTAGAAAAAAAGGGAGGTGGATTGATAATCACCATACCTATTTTCCCATTCTACCCCAAATAAAGGAAAGAGGTGGCGTATAGCGAATCGCTGCCCAGCCCCAGCAGCTAGACAGCATGAAGATCAGTCCACTTGTTGCAAGGGGGCTGGGTGGAGAACAGGTCTACAGATCAGAGGAAACCGGAAATCATCTCTTCTGGGGAAGTCATGGTAGCAGGGACAATAAATAAATGTCCTAAGGACAGGCACATGTCAGCAAAATACCAGGGGAACCAGAAATGAATGTGGCAAACAGAGCCCTCTCATTGCCACAAAGCCTGCAGATTCTCTGAGGAACAATAGTTGAATTCAATGGAGCACGGTTTGGGTTTAAAGCAAAATTGTGGCAGTTTAGAAGATAGATATTCATTTTAAGCGTTGAACAGCAATGTTCACTAACTCCCCAGCTTTCTTGCTTTTTCTACCTAAGGCCCACACCAGAGAGAAGTCAGCGACTCTGCAATTCAGAGTCATCCTTTTAAAAGCACAGACAATTTCAGCTCAGAGGCCCAAGACCAGAGTTAGTGTAACAGAAGAAACAAATGTGGAAACAAGTGAAGCAAAGACAGCTTAAGGCAGGGAGGAAATGCAGGAATTGGGCTTTGGGGAGCCTGTGTTGCCTAATAGCAATCGCTTGATTGCATGAGGGATGAATGCTGGGAGATGGCTGGCTCTCTCATCTACTTGAGATGCTCACCACATAAAAAATAGCCTTACTTTAGTAAGCCCCTGCATTCCCCATACCAACATCCTAAGTGGCAGCAGCCTCACTCCCTTACTTTCCCCTCAGCTGACCTGAACACATGGCCACCATACAAGCCCTGTATCCCTTGCAAGTCAAAGCACCCTTCCTGCCTTTCCCAACACACCAGCTAGATCAGAGGCTGCTCTGACAAGCCTTATGTTCAAAACCTGTAATAGAAGCTCATGTATGTACTTGACCCACGGAAACATGGGTTCGTTGCTGCCTTCGCATCCCAGCTACAAGCTGACAGACTGCCTTTGTAGACTTCCTACCCCTGCTCAGAAACAAAGCTGGGATTCTCACAGCACCGTCTACTTGCATCAGAAGCTGGAGCTTTAATGAGAGCATAAAATTTAACATCACTCTTGATTAAAAACAGAGACAAAAAAAATGCAGTTATGAGCTGACACCATTGCAAGGCACTCAACTGTTATTTTGCCCCCTGCACTGGATAATGCCACAACCACTAGAGACCTGTAAGAGCTCAGATGGAAACCAACGTGGCTCCAGACTGCCCAGTGCAGAGTTGGTGTGTGATGGTGGAAAACCAGCCCCTCTGCTGCCACGACAGCAGCATGGCAATGCCAGGAGCCTCCAGGTAACAAGGGAAGAGGGGGTTTTTAACCTCTTCTCTGTTGCTTCAAATGTCTGTCTCCATACACCATCCCCCTGACTACTCCCCTACAGTCAACTCACGCAGTTTGCAAGGTCACACACATATGCACCATCCAGGGGACTGCTGGGACAGACACTGGAGGCTGCACACATGCTTTCCCCCTGTTTTCCTGCCTTTTAAAAGCTGTTAGGTTGAAGGGGTGAAACAGAATCAATAGACAGAGGAGTTGCAATCTCTTGTGAGTATCTTAAGAGCCTGACTTTCAGCTATTTTCAGCAAATTAGTATGGAGCTCTTACTTCTGCTCTCTGTGAGGTGAAAGCAAGACCACTGCCAGCTCCATGACTCACACAAACACAGGAAAGCAAACATAAAACAAGCTGCCCACTTGCTCTTTCCCAGAGCTTATTCACACCCTTCGTAACAATTTGATCTGCCTGCTCCAGCACATCCCAAGTTGCAGAATGAGAACAAGCAGGTCTATGGCTGGTCTTAGACAGCTCTTACTTGCAGAGTTTGAGCCAGATCTCAAACTTCCCAGTGAATAAACAGAGAAATGTGTGCACTTTTGAGACAATAGCTATCAACAGCCCTTGTCAGATGGACAGTAATGGCTTATGTTTTGTTACAAACAATTTTTGGCTACGACACAGAAAAAGATCCATTCTCATCCACCACCTCAACATACCAACCATAGACACCTAAAGACCTGTGTCTCCCAAACTCTGAATCCTGAGCCACAGTGCTTGCATGGTGTTCAGGTCCTGGCACTAAGCAAAGATGTGCTGGAGGTGCTTTGTTGAGATTTTTATGCTCAGCATTTGGCTGTATTGTAATTCTTGCTTGTCTTCTGCACCTGTATTTTTGCTGAAGATCCCAATTTCTGGAGTCCTATAATGGGCAAAAGTCTCAGCTTAAATTTAAAAGAAAAAAAAAAAAAGAGCAATTCCTATCCACCACAGCTGCAAATAACTAAAAATACCCTGAAGAAGATGAGGCTCAGAAAGACTTCAAAATCTGAAGAAAACAGAAATAAAAATACACCAAGAATTTTTATTTGTAGAGTCCAACTCACAGCTTCTGAGTGCCTCAGGTTTAGCAAACCAGCTCACTGCTCTTTCCTCCGAGGTTCCCCTTGGACAGGTAGCATTAGCTGTCTGCAAAAGTTTACCAGGTAAAATAAAGGCAAAGTAAAATCCCCTGGATCTCATATAGGGAGGTGGAACACTACTAGAAAAGGGACAGAAAGATCCCATGTGTTGTTACCTGGGACAGTGATGCCCTAGGAAAACAATTCCAAAAGGGCTCTGACTGCAGCACTAGGGATGGCAAGAGAAGGGCAGATTCTTCTCAGATCAGAAAGCTCCTTTTTCTGGAAGGCAGTGATGCAGTTTATGTTTTCCCAGCACCTACTGAATGGCCTCGCTTTACTGTGATCTTCTAGACACCCTCATTCACTCTGCTGGATTTCCTAATATCCCTTCATGCAACTTTCACAGAGCCAAACCCTCTGCAATTTAAAAGCAGCAGTGTACACCTGTACTGGAGGAGTTAGAAATGGCACAGAGAGCAGAAGCAAAAGGCTCTCTTACAGGGGCCATTGCCTGACAAGTTCTGCAGTGCAGCATGACTTGGGTGCCTCTGCCAGGGACAGTAGCAAGCGGTTTCCATGGGTCTTGGGAGCCCTTATTTGCTGGGATCCTTGCTTGCTTCCCTGCTCAACATGACTAAATCACTCCCACCACTCACCCCACTGAGGCACCTGGGAAGAAGTATTCAGTCAGGGCAGAATTCTTTCTGTGACGTGATGCAAGGGGAGACAACAAGTTCAGCTCAGCAGTTATTCTAAGGCAACACATACCAAACTTTCAAACACCATCTCTAGCACCACACTTGTCTTCCCTTCCAGCTACTGTCATAGGTCTTACAACCCCGCTGCACACCACACAAAGCCCCGTCCAGGGATGTGCACATCTCCATGCTCCTTTACCTTTAACTGAATATCCCACAACATCCCCTGGGACACTGACCAAAGGAAGGGGACAAGCCCATTATCACCCCACGTCACCCAGCTCTCAGGGTTGGCAGATCTCTGCTGACACCCACAGCACAGCAGCAGCAAACTTCTGCAATGCCGTGCTCTTAACATCAGCAGCTGCAGCCCTCAACACTGCTTAAGGATTATCCTCCTCTGACCCCTTTCCATCTCCAATCTGTGATCTGCCCATCCCTCCCCACAGGCTGGCACACAGCCAGGTTCCCCCACCTCCAATCTCCATCTGTCCAAGTCCTGGCCTTTTTCAGCACTCAGCTGATGCATCAGGAAGCTCAGCCCCAGAGCCCAGTCTTCCACCCATCAGACTATCTCACAAAAGGCCCCCCCATGGGATCAAAGCCTGTGACAGGACAAAGCTTTGAACACAGTGCTCCTCCAGACCGCTCCTTTTTCCTCCCCTTCCATCTATGTGTATGCAGGGAGCCAAGAACTTCATTGCCTTGCTATTTCTGGATGTGGGCAGACCTTCCTCTGCCTTTACCACTGAAGACATAGCAGACAGGTCAGCTCCTGGCACTTGGTTAGCTTCCAGGCTCTCTGTTCAGCTTCCATCCAGTGGTAATAGAACCCTACCATAAACTTAGTTGTCAAGGAGACCTCTTTCAAACAACAGTTTGGTAGAAAAAAAATGTTATTATCTAGGATAGCACATCTCCAAGGTGCAACACTCAGGTTAACTTCTTGCTAGCTTTGCTTCAGTTAAAATACAGACTCAGAGACAGAGGAGAAAAGCCAAAAATGGAGTTGGCAGCATAACCAAGTCCCAGAGTTCATAATTTCACACACATACAGCATGTTTTGGGAGCAATGCAGAGGTCAAAGAAGGCTGGCTCCTCCTAGTGCCATGGCTCAGCCACCCCCTCATTCTCCCACACTGATTTTGTAATCCAAATTCAATCTTAAATGCAAAGAAAAAGATCCCTAGCCTTTCACTAACATTGACTGTGTCTCCTCTGGGAACTGAATATTTCAGGAGGCAATATTTAACCTAGAAACAGATGAAAAGAAAAGCACCTATATGAAGAAAGCACAAGACCAGGCAGGTGGGTTGGGATTGGTGCTCAGCACAGGGCTGCCAGGTGCTTCCTAATGAAAGATGCAGCCGAAGGGCATGCAAAGAGTTTCACTCTATTGATGCAATATTCTAGCTCTTGCTGCATGTTTCTTCCCAGTCCTAGTAGAGGACAGATCTCTACGGCAATAAATGCTTTTTTATTTGCCTCTGCCTTCAGCAATAACAAGTTCTATTTTCTGTTTCCTTCTTCAAAGACTGGGTTAACTAGCAGGGAGAAATTTGCCACTTCCACACCTCTTACACTACAAATAAAGCTAACAGAGGTGTTGCTAGCCACCAAAAACTTCACCAGCAGTGAAAAAGCAGCCAGAAACAGAGTGCATATGAGTAATCAAGGAAGAGCTGCCCTGCATGTAACGTTCAAAACCAGCCAGAAATGAAGCAGTTGCAGGAAAGCAAGTTATTTGCAAAACTACCAAGCATCAGCTGATCTATTTCTAATTGCCTGGAATGGCAGCTCCTGACAAAATAAAACTGATCTTTCATCTCGAGAGGAGTGTCAAAGGTAGGAGACACTTCCTGGCATGGACAAAAAGCCGAGCAAAGCAGGGAATACAGGTTACAAGGCACACAATAGAGTAGGAGCCATTTTAAAATCCGCAAGCACTCACTACAACACAGCTTTATTTGGTGCAGCCTCTTCCACACAAAACCACGTAAAAATAGCAACTAGTGAGACGTGAAAATTAAAGTACGTAAGCCTGTGCCAGAGATATTTAAAGGGAATGATGATCTGATGTTACAGCTTCAAGCAATGATTTAAGACTACATAATTACTGGCTCTACACTAGCCATGAAGGAGGGGGGAAGTACCAAGGTTTATAGATCCATCCTCAAGATAAAGCAAGCCTGAAAATTCACTGAATGTAAAGGAGCAAAATTCAGCAATGTGAAGTTGATGGTTAAATTCTCATACCAACTTTTGCTCAGTGTCCTACCATCACAAAGACTGAGACAGTTAAGCTTCTCACACAGTTTATCTTGTAGATGAAATTCAGCACCTGTTTATCACATGGCAAGGTCTTCTCTGAAGATCTTCCACTAAAGGAGAAGAAAGTATTAGCAGGCAAATTGGTAAATCCTTTTTACTACATACATTTATTGAAATCTAAGGGCTGAATTCAGCCTACAGGTTCAAATCAAAGAGTATAATAGAATTTTAAGCCGACAATTTAGTTTTCTTTTAGCAAAGACTGGTTACTACATCTTCACGCTTTCCTCACAGTAAAGCGCATTTAGGATCTCTGCCAAACTGTATAAACTCTGCAAGATATCACACTGAGAGCCACTTTATACCCTCAGCACTGCAATAAATGTATATTGACTCCCACAACCCAAGTGACATATTCTTATTCTGGGAAAACGGGTTCACAGCCCAGCACCAAAACACCATTTCCTCCATTAGTGGGACACTGGAGGCCCTAGAATTGGTGCTGAGTGGAGGGAGAAAATAACCTAGAGTGGAGAAGCAATTTGAGAAACATGACTGTGAAATGGTGCATCTTAGAAAAAAAATGGTAACAAAAGGTAACATTTTCTTTTCCTCTGTGCTCAGTTCTGTGTTTAATGAATATCAAGCAAATCCACAGACAGTAAACAGACATCTGTTATGATCAGGATTTAAATATTCTGAAATTTGACTTTCTTTTGAGTTGAAAATACAGGCCATAAAACCTCTGAAATTATTCACAAGAGGAAGAGTCGAAATATTACAGAAAGTTTGGTACAGAAATAGAAAACAGAAAATAAACAAAACATTTTTTTAAACCTCAGGTGCTCTGTTCCTGAAATGAAATGCCAAATCTTGTTATTTTTCCTTTACAATGGAAAATCGAGGCAAAGTATTTTTCTGTTATTCCTTTCAGGTGGAAAATGATAAAAGGCTTTTGCAACAGCTCCGCTTATCAGGTGTTTAGAACAGCTCCACTTGTGGCCTTCGCCTTCCAGAATAAGATGCCTTCTTGACTGAAAGACAAAACTCTTGGCCATGAGGAGTAGAGGCAAGCTTTTGCCTCTTGTAAACCAATGGAGAACACGTGCATAGTTTCCTGTTCCCTCTTTTTTATACAAGGGGGAGGTCATGTCCATGCAGATGGACAGGAGTGGGATCCCATCCAGCAGTACCGGAAACCCACAGCCAGGCTTGGCTGCCCCAACACGCACGGGACAAAGGCAAACAAGCTGGAAGCCTGCCTGGAGCGCTCTGCCAAAGCTGTTTGCCAGGGGGAAATCCCAAAAGACTATGGCCTGGAGCCAAGGATGTGGGGAGAGAGAGAATTAAAGAAGTCCATCTGAAGTTGATTGGATTTCCTTCTCATTCAATTGTCATACAGTGTCCTCAGGACTGATGGGGAAACAGCTACAGGTCTTTCTCTGAATCATGTGTGAAGACAAGGAGGGCGCTTCACTTCATAAAACCCCAGAAGAATGAGGCAGAAATATCTGTGAGGGTGTCTTACCCTCAACACATGCCACTCCTTGCTTTCATGCTGGAATGACCACATCAAACACTGCTTCGATGTGAATGAACATGTCAGTGTCTTGTGCACAGAATATGAGCAGGCAGCACCACATAAGCACTTATGCAACATCTGGGGCCGAGACATACATCAGACAGCTTGTTCAGGACCACAAAGCAGGACTGGATTTTTCACAGAGCAGGAAAGGACCCAGGCAATCTGAGTATTTTCTAATCCTGGGAAGTGCAACACAGAGTTGCACTCAGAGTGCAAAAAGAGTTTGGTATCCATAGCTCACACCAGGGCTTGGCGCTCTCTGCTCAAAAAAAGCCCTAGAGACACTCAAACAGAAAGAAATGACTCATGGAGACCAACCAACACTAATTAGCAGACTCCAGCCAGAAGGCAAAACTATCCCAGCCATTACAGGCATGTTGAATTTCAGCTGCAGATGAAGGCCGCAAACTTTGACAGCAGGGGAATGTCAGCTTCAGGGCTTCCAACAGGCCAATACCAAACCACATCGTTTAGTTTATTTAGCAAACAAAATACAGTACAACTAGCCTTTTCTCATATCAGTCTTAACCGGGGATTTTGAGGGTTGGATTTTTTTTTTAAACTATTTGTGGTTTCCTAGAAAATTTCAGGGGAGGCACTGACATTCTTAGTGAGTTTATAGCCTCCAGTAAGCCTGTTTCTCTTAGCCACCTTTCACAAGCCTTGGAGGAGTCGAGTACTAGTCCAGGTTTAAGCTAACTGAGTTAAGCTGAAAGAGCAAAATGACAATCAGTAAAGTATCAGCACATTCTCAGGGCTCAAAGATCCAGAGGGATGCAGGCAGAAATGAAGAGCTGAAAAGGACGTGGCATATACATGCCCACCACCCAGCAAACCACTTCTATGAGATACCTCTGGTCCTTCTTTATGTGGTCAGTTATCCATGCTTATGTATGGGTGCAGACAGTTACCAATCCCCTTCCTCAGGATGTGCAGCAAGTAGTAATCCCAACACAACTGTACTAACATCCAAGAGATTTCTCTAAGGGTAAGGTACAACTTACTCGGAGCAAGGACATCAAACATAGCCTATAGCAATCCTACAGCTCTCCTTTCCTGGATCAATTTATTAATTTCTTCTGTGCTGGTGATTTTAAAGAGGGGGAAGGGGATGTGCAGACAGAGACAGGGCCCTTGTGTGCAATGAAATTAAATGCACAGCAGCAGCCATCATTAATGATGCATTATGGAGTAACAAAGGGAGGCTGGTTGATTGACAGTCCCTAACAAGTTGTGTATAATAAACACTTCTCTCTAGACAGTACGTTACTGATTATGGAATATGTTCCCCCTCATGTTACTGACGGATTCATTGTAATAGACACACCCCACTTCAAAGAGGAGAGACACCCAAAACAAAAGGAGGATTGACTGGGAGATGCTTGACTGAAGGAGCCACGGGGCCACCTTGCTGAGGTCTGTTCAGAGCAAAATGCACAAGACTGAAGTCAATCATCCATGAAAATAAATCACTGAAAACCAAGTATGAAGATCAGGGGCAAATATCATGTGGCAATACCAAAATAAACCCTTCAAATGCCATTATAGATGTTCTGTATTTAGCCTCCTCAGAACAGGAGATGAACCATACTTTTATGATCTTCTCTAAATGATGGGAGTATTAGTGAAGATACTTCATTCCTCACATCCCGCATCAGCTTCTATGTATAGCACAGAAGCTGCCTAGAGTAGCCTGCTCAGGAATACAGGCACCCTTACATGCTAAGAGGAGGACTCCAACAGATGAGACAAGCTCCTTTCCTTCTCTCACATCATCAGTCTGGCTCAGGGGCTGGCAGACCAGATCTAGAGCCTCAGCACTTAATCAAGACTGTCCACTCCAAACAAGTTATAAATTCAACCAGCTTATGCCAACATTCCTGGCCCTCAGGACCAGCAGCCTGAGTCCCTCTCTCCCCTGACAAATTTTAGTCCAATCACTGTCATCATCTTCCCACATCCCTCTAGCAGTACTCACTTTCTATTTTAGCCCAATGATTGGAGGCTCCATAGAGCTCCAGAGGGTCCGTGGGTGAGAGAGATGTCCTACAAGCCATTACTGGTTGGGTTCAAGCCACAGCCCCTGAAGCTGCACAGGCAGAGTCCACAAGTGCAGTCCTAGCAAAGCGCTGCAGAGTCCTTGGCAGGAATAGGACACATCACAGACCACTCAACCTATGCAGAACTGCTCCAGTTCAGACTCCTGAACCCTGTCCCACCAGCAGAGAGGCTATCTCCAACAGAAGCAGGCTCATCTAGCAGTTTCTACATCAATTTCTCATCAATTTCTCAGTTACTATTGTTAAGGCTATAGCTCAGTTTAGCCAGAGAAATTGCATTTCCTGGAGAGGATAGAATTCCCTTAAGGAAAGGGGTAACATCACTGTGGGTTTTAAATGTCTTCTGCTTCTCAGGACTGAATCCAAAATGTAACAGGATAGAAGGACCCAAGCTCAAAAGAAGCAGAGGGAGCATTCCTAACCTGTTCAAAAAGGCACCTGAGCAAGCACCCCAGTCCAGCCTATTTCCAGGCAGTGCTACGTGCCAGGTCAGGCCTGTAGTATGTGATGAGAAAGTTTGCTGGCAGACACTAAGGGAGGGTGTAAACTCTGAGTTTCCCAGAGAGTGATTAAAAGAGAAAGGCAGGAAATTTGCAGCTCTGTAGTTAATGCCAGTGAGAAGTCAGAATAGAGGGTGACATCACCACAGCTAATTACAACTAGGAGGGAGGGTAGGACTAATCGTTATCCTGACCCTGTGATCCATATCTGACTTGCTCCATTTGTGCTCCTGGCCAGACTTCCTAGCAAGAGTGTATTTCTCATGCTCAGAGGCGTGTTCTGGCTCTGATTGTGACAAGCATGTGTGAGGCCAGACCCCCACTTATTTCACATGGACGTTAAAGAAAGTGAAGTGTTTTCTTGCAGTAAATCTCACAGCAGAAGCCTTAAAGGGCTGAAAGAAGATCCTGTAAGGTGCTGAAGAGCAGCCAGACTGGACATCTCTTCACCATCCTGCTTTTAACTGCCCAAATCCCTTTTTCTACACTCACCCCAAAGCTGGCATTATTCCAGTAGCCAGGAATAAGCAGACATCTGGCACCGAGTGAGCGAAGCACTCTTGCAGTCCATGTGCCAAGACAATTCTCCCCAGGCTGTCACCATCAGTAGCCCGGGAGCTGCTGTTTCCACATCCACAAACAGGCTGGATGGCAGGGCTCTACAGCTCATTGCCATTGCTAGGTAGATGGGTCTCTCAGAAAAAAAGCCAGAAAAAGCAGGAATTGCTTACGGAAGGTCTACTGCCATCTACTAGCAATTCCTGGGAAGACACTACTGACACCTCTTGTTGTCCTGACACTATCAGCATATTGGGATAAGCCCTTGAAAGGTCATCTAGTTCACCACAGGAAAATGTCGTAGGTAAATCCACTTCTGAAAACCAACTATTCTAGTGCTGCACAAGGTCACTAAGACATCAAGGTACCAAATTTTCAGCCAACAGCTTCAGCTGCCCCATTAGCCACTGCAGCTGATCCTCACAATCTGTTTAACTCTGACTCATTTTGTTCTCCCGCTGCCATGCAAAAGGATACATGAAACTGACTGCAGAGATGCAACATCACAGCAAAAAATTCCTCTAAAACAGGAATCAAAACAAGGAAGCCAGCATACTATAGCTTGTGCCCTCCACTGCCGTGAATGGACATGCATCCGCTCTGCCATGTGAAAGAAATTATTCACAAAGTTGTTTCAGAGAAATGGCCCATCAGTAGTGGGAGTTGTCAGTTCCGAGGAAAAGAAAACAAAGGTGAAATTTAACCTGCTTTTACAGACAGAAAAAGAAAAGCAATACCCAGAGGAAAGGGAAGTTGCATGGCCTTGGCTTAATTAGGAAGAGTGTTCTTTACAGAAAATGAGATGTCAGTATCTACAGCCACTACTTCAGTGCTGCATGAAAGCAACACGGTCAACGCAGAAGCAGAGAAAGTAGCCGGTTTCTGGTGCAGGATTATTCCAGTGCTGCACGTTAAGCACGACAGCATAAAGCAAGATAACCCACCATACAGGATTCTACTTTCTTCTTGATATAGGAGGCATTAGTAACACAAAAAATATTTAAAAATTCCTTTCTAAAACTCTGTGTATATGCAGCACTCCATAAACCCTGCCAAAAAAATTTAAATATTATATTGAAACATTGTCAGACATCCCACATATCTGTAAGTCAGTGAAAGCTTCTTGGTAGCATTTAGATATGCTTCAATAATGCTACAAAGACTAAAAACATGATGCAAACGGCTTCAAAGTAAGACATCAGTCAGTACATATAGAAAACCACCCTAACAGACCTGTAACACCTCATTGTTCATCTGCAAAGGTTCATTACAGATTCCTTCTGAAGTCTTCCTACATTCTTCTCCCCTTTCCCTATTCTGGTTTTCAGAAGTCTGTTGGAATCCTGTGGATTAAGGGGGAACTCACCGTCCAGTAGCATGCAATATTCAATCAGTCCTAAGGCTATTACAGCACAGTGCTCACAAGCAGAGATAAGCAATGGTTTAGAAAAATATCTGAGCAGTTCCAAACATCAAGACGATTTCACACTCAGATAGAAAATACGCAGGCTAATATTGCAGCAGCCATTGTGGCATTCAGCACACAGTCGTGCTAAAATCCACAGAATAATACAGCTACATTCCTTCACAGAATTATAAAACTTATCCAGACACCACTGAAACCAACAGGATTTTTTCCCATTAAGTGGGAACTGGATTGGATCCTATAAAACATTAACTCTGTGTGCTTTCATGACACATGAAGGTGCAGAACAGCTACACAATCAAATGCTGCAATACACAAGCATGCTAGCAATCTGTAACACAAACAGTAGCATGTGCTTATTTTCTTTCCTACTAGATGGGAAGAAATGATTACAGAACAGGGTCAACAATGAGGTTACATAGCTGGGCATTGCAAATAATAAATACAAATAAATAAATGAACTCGTGGCTACCTAGGGAATAAAGTTAAAGTAAAACCAATGGCACCTCTTTCGCATATGCGCGCTACGCATGCAGCTTTTGAGAACAGAATTATATTTTAATGGGATATTTCAAGAAGAGAGTTTAGATGAAACATATAAGTAGCCCTAAAGGAATGCAATAGTTCTTAATGAAAGAGCCTTAAATTGCTAGTTTCTGTAGCAGACAGACTAGCATTGTATTATGTCCAAGTACACAGGTTCCCTAAAGCCACAGAAACACAGTAAGGTAACCTAATACATATGTATGGCCTTAAAAATCAACCCAGCCATCTGTCTCTGCCTCATCTGCTGTTGGAGGTAAAGAGATCGACCTAGTGTGTATTTTGAAGTCTCACACAAAGCCCTGTAGTGGGTCCTAAGGTAATAAGAGCAGAGCAAGGGCTGGGAAAAAGAGGTGCATGTATCAGAAAGAAAACTAGACTAGAAATGCAGCAACATTAATGTACTACGTTAAGCATTTGGCAGGAGGAAAAAAGTCAGCATTGAACATTGCCAGGATGCTTCACCTGGCAGTCTAGGCCAAAAAGTGCTCAACGGCAGCAGATTACAGGTAACTGACCAGTATTTCCAGTGTAGGAAGTCTCTCTCCACTTTGAAGTTTTGCAGGAGGGACATCAAATTCTGAACACCCCACTAGGAAGAAATAACTTCAACAGAGACTCACAGCACCTAATGAAAGGCTGACAATATTCTGGTCTACTAAGATGTATCTGATAAATCGGATGAAAAGCAACTAGCAAAGCTAGGAAAGCAACTAGTGGCTGGAGAAGGGGAAGGTACAAAACCACACAACCAATGAGGCCCTCAAACTAAGAGCTGTTCATGTTTGGTCATAGCATTTGTCGTAGCAAAACAAGTTTTGTGAGTTACATAGTTTGGATTAAAACCCATAAAAAGGCCTGTGTCCCGCTGTCAGCTACACCACATCCCTGGCTAATCCAAGAGAGAAGGACATATCATGTGTAAGACAAATATCCAGACACTAGTCAAAAACTAAACANCGTTGTAGCAAGACAAGTTTTGTGAATTACGTAGTTTGGATTAAAATCCGTAAGAAAGCCTGTGTCCCGCTGTCAGCTAGACCACATCCCTGGCTAATCCCAGAGAGGACATATCATGTGTAAGACAAATATCCAGACACTAGTCAAACACTAAACAGCATCTCCTTCCCAGTAGCAAAACTCCTGAGTTTCATATCCAGCTCCCTTGAAAAATCTTACATTCCATTGCTGTGAGGAAGGGTAGCACAAGAAGACAGAAAACTGATGCATCTAACATTTAACCCTTTAACATACTTTGAGATCCTTGTAGTCAAGTGCCAGAGACAAGGGCTCAGAAAACAAAGGAGGACTGAGATGGTATCAAGGTGAAAATTACAAAGAAGCTCACAGGTGAAAAAAGCAAAAGAGCTGATCTGTCTGCACAACTAAACTGCTGTGCCATTTATTTTTAAACACCCTCATTGCGCATGATACTTGCATCTCCCTTTCTTCTCTCACCCACATTGAAGCAGCTGCCCTACTTGTGTGCAGAGGGAACTTCTGAGCTTCAGCACTCATTAGGACCGAGCCTCACACACGCAGGCTCTGGCTGGGATGCTTGCGTGACAAGTCACTGCGCAAAGGGCAAGAATGACAGAGGTGGGTGAGAGATCATGACATAACAGTCAGTGTTCAACAATAGTAGAAAAACAATGCTGGATCAGTTCATCTACCACAAACAGTATGACACTGACAAGGAGCAGTGACTTCAGGGGGATGTGGGAAAAGGCAGAGTAGCCTACAGCAATACCTCCTCTGATACACCTTCTAGAGCTTTCAGAGTGTGGTTCAGAAGTTTCTGCACGCAGGCTTGTAAATGCTAAAGAGCCACTGACAGACAAATTCCCTATGAGTTTGCACAAGTCCTTTTAAAATCATTTGTACTTTGGCCTTCATGTGTCATGGGGCAGCAAGCTGTAACTACGGGTCATGGGAAATGCTTGCATTTCAGTGGCCACCTGGGAAGTTTATGGACACCTGAAATTCCTCTGCACCAAGGAAGATGACCAGAATTCATATCATAGTCACCCCTTCCACACTACTCACTGCCATCCCCATCAAGGGACATGGAGGTTAGCACAAAGAAGCAGCTCCTCTAGAAATGCAGTAGCAAATGTAACAGGAGTTTATTATTTTAAGCTGCTTCTTTCCTAGTGCATTATCTCAACAGTTTAGGCCACTCTGTGGCTGCTTTGGAAGGAAGAGAGAGATTATATTCAGGCCCAGGCCTGATGATAAAAAAAAATAAAATAAATTTCTCTTCCAGCCAATGATAGGTCTGGGTAGAATGCTTCTTTATGTGATACCAGTATTATCAGTCCAGACAAATCCCATTGCATTATGAAGAATGGGGCAAAGAGAAGAAGGCACCGGAGTGCACACATCCCTTCTGGCACTGCTGGTTAATAAATCCTGCTATAGGGGAAAAAACTGACAAACTCAGTCTGCCTGGTTTGTGCACTGCTAAATTAAAGCTGATCTACAGAGAATAGTAAGAAGAGCTGTAACAGAAGAATGCTGTCAGGATGAAAGGGAAGATATGAGGATTTGTTAGCAAAAAACACTTTCTCTGTCCATCCCACCCTGCAGATAGCTATGCATCATTCAGATTAGACCTACAACTGTCTCAGAGCAAAAGCAACTACCTACTGAGTCCAACACTCTGCCTGTAAAACCAGCCGCCTGGTTGCTGCCTGGTTGAGCCTTTCCCTCATCCAGCAGCTGAGTCATTTTGTCATAGAAGGTCATCAGGTTTGGCAAGACCTGCCTTTCTTGGACCCGTGTTGACTGGGCCTGATCACCCAGTTCTCTTGCATGCGCTTCATGATAGCACTCAAGATCACCTGTTCCATGACTTTCCCCGGCACTGAGGTCAGACTGACGGGCCTGTAGTTCCCTGGATCCTCCCTGCGACCCTTCTTGTAGATGGGCACAACATCAGCCAGTCTCCAGATGGAGTCTATCTGCACAGCAGTGCTTTTCTTGCACACCTCATGCCAAACAAAGGGAAGCAATTCCAGAAAAAGCTCTAAATCCAGTGCAACTCTCAAGTTAGAAATAATCCATCCTCTGCACAAAGCTAGTCAAATATGAAGCAGGGTGCTGTGATGTCCCTCTGTCCATCACACTAGCTAGTGTGAACGGCAAAACTCACATCTGAGAGCACAATGAACCTTAATGAACAGTTTCAGAACCCTGCCTTCAGCCTGCTGGACTATGGCAGGGCCAGGCAGTGGACCCCAGGATACTATTGCAAACCTTTGTTTGTTCTTTGCAGCACCACCAGGGTCTGCACCAAACTCTTTGAAAGTAAGGTGAAGACAGAGCAGTGCTGCAGAGAGATTTCATCTCCATAAAGCCAACAGCATTGTCGGTTATGGGATGCAATTTTTCCACCCAGGACATTTCAGGATCAAGGCGAATGATTCAAGAAAAGGACAAAGAAGAAGAATACGTTATAGGTCCTTTTTTCAACTCTTCCTTTCAAGTGTCCTCTAAGTCCCAGAACACAGTAGAGTCCATACTTACTAGTGTTGCATACAAATCTTAACTACTGACTCAGTATTGACAAGGGGAAAGAGTGCAAGCCTGGCTTGTTCCAAGACAAACTCTCAGTGCAGGTTGCATTCCTAGTGTTCCTGTCAATTTAGAAGGCCAACAAACGATCTGCTAACCAAACCCATGGTGGCTTTTCCTCTGTCGCTAGGACAGAATTCTATATGCTATAGATTCACGTTGTACAACGTTTGCATTGCCAGAAAAGCTGCTTTAGTTAAAGAAATCACATTATGCATTCAAGTTAGTCTACGGGGTAAAAACTTGTTTTCCGTGAAGTCGACTGGGCAGTATTACGATCTCTGCTAGGTAGTGTTGTAACCTCTTCTAAATACAGTTCATAGAATCATAGAATCATAGAATCACCAGGTTGGAAGAGACCATCGGATCATCGAGTCCAACCATTCCCATCAAACACTAAACCATGTCCCTCAGGACCTCATCTACTCGTGCCTTAAACACCCCCAGGGAAGGTGAATCAACCACCTCCCTTGGCAGCATATTCCAGTGCCTAATGAC
>WAAB01025950.1:37244-62580 GCA_013389865.1 Piaya cayana
TGGCCTTCTTGGCCACCTGGGCACACTGCTGGCTCATGTTCAGTTGCTGTCGACCAACACCCCCAGGTCCCTCTCCTCCTGGCAGCTTTCTAGACAGACTTCTCCCAGTCTGTAGCTCTGCATAGGGTTGTTGTGCCCCAAGTGCAGGACCCGGCATTTGGCCGTGTTAAACCTCATGCCATTAGACTCAGCCCGGTGGTCCAGCCTGTTCATATCCCTTTGCAGAGCCTCCCTACCCAAGGGAGGTACGTTCTGCTCCCACCTAGTGCCCTCACAGGTAAGTAAAGCTGGCTAAGTTTTGCATTTTCATGTTTACATTCAACCCAGTTAAGCAATGCATTTCAATGACAAAGACAGCCCCTAATAGCAGCACGAATGACCAAACATTTCCCAGACACCTCACTAAAGTCTATCAGCCTGAATTCCTACTCATTGGCTAGACAGAATATCCCTTTTTATACAACCTTGCTCTGCCCTGCTTTCTCCCTCTGTTAAAACTAAAAATTAACCCAGCCTAAGAAATGTGCTGCAACCTTCTGCTGAGAGACCTGCCACTCCCTGTTAACCACCTTAATGCATTTACTATAAAGGAACTTACTTTGACCTTCATTTCCTTCTTTCCCGCTTGTTTCTGCTTACAGCTTTGCACTGAAACTAAGCAAACATACTCCTAGAGTAGCCATCTGCATAATCAGATCAGCTCGTGGTACTATGACATCTTTAATGACAGAGGAGCTCCATCCCCTGCCTCACAAGGTTTCCTTGCAGCATCATTCCCCCAGCATCGCTCAGCTGCTCACTCCACTCACAGACTAGTACAGATGTATCATTTTTGAGGGCTGCCTCCCATCAATTAGATCCTTGGGTTTGTGTTCCTCTCCCTTAATGACATCTTGCACATCCTATACCCTTTTGCGCTGGCATCAAGAAGTCTTCTGTTGTTTAGAGGCACTCTGCTCTTCTGTATGAGTGTTGGGTTTTCCCTTGAATTCCTCTTGATAAAGATGAATCTGTCTCCAATGGCTCTTCCCAGTACCTCGAGATGCTCCATGCCATAAGAGAGAAAAGAGGTATAGAAACATTGGATGGAGAAATACAGGGTTCTTTCTAGTGATTTTTTTTTTTTAATCCTGCATTCAAAGGAACCCTGAGGTGTGGGACAAATGTGCCTACTACGGACACTGAGTTTAACACCTTAGCAGTCTCCATTGCTTGATACTTCAAGCGGTTAATTCTGGAACAAACTCCTATTTAGCTCATAAGTTTAATTTAGTATCAGCTTCTCCTCTTGCCTACTGCTTTGCCAGCATCACTTGCTTCTCTTCTGTCAGCTTTTGGCTCTTGTGTTGTTTTTCCAGGCCACTGCAGCAGCTCAGCCCTGCTAGCTTACTCAACTTCATAAATATGCACTATATGTACTGTTACACTGTGCTGCTGTCTCTTCCCTTGACACTGTCACCCATTACAGTTTAGGGAACTCTTAGGGAGCACCTGCATTCCTTTCTCACCTCTATAGCAAAATTTGTCTGTCCCTATGGTTTAGAGCCCCAAATTAGAGAATCCCATCACTTTAAATCACATCATCACGCTCCAGTGCCACCTACAATAACAAAGTCCCCACATTTCTCTTCCAGTGTGTGAGTTCATCACACTTGTGCCTTGGGAGAGAAACTGAAAGGCCAGAGAGATTTCTGACTATTTCTGCGAGGCTGTATGAGATTTTTTTTCAGGGAGTGTGTACCTGTAGCTCTCAGCTGTGCTGACAGCAATAATCACTAGGCATACATTCATAAACAAGACATCAGCTGTTTCACTCAGTACCCTGGAATTTATCTCTACTTGAATGCCTCTGCTCAGCTCAGCCTTGGCTTCCATCCCATTCACTAATACTGAGATACCTCTGCGTCCACTACACTCCTAAGAGACTTTTTCTGTCCAACTCAGTCAGTGCTGCAAATATCAGCAGGCTTCCTGGCTCACAGTTTTCACATCATTGCACAAAGCCGCCTTTCTTCTCTCTAGAAGCTACCTGCTTGTGACCTTTGGTTAAGGCAGAACCATTCTCACTCTCAACAAACATCCCAGGTTTATACACTTTATACCACCTCCTAGATGGCCACTTCTCTCACAGCTCCTCACTAGCTAAGGGAGAAAGTCATGGAAGGATACACAGGAAACTTGAAATTCACAACTTAAGAATGCCTCCCAACAACCTTACTGGTGCCAGTGGGCGCCACAACCAGTGGTTTATGACTTACAACACTTCTAAGGGCCTGGAAAAACTTTGAAGGGACCATCTGTCCTTGTGTTCTGTGGCTGAGCTCATAAAAGGGTTGTCAGCCACATTTTGTTACTTTGAGATCAATGTATCACCCCCCTTGGCATTTTTCAACTTGCTGGTTACCACACAGCTTTTGTTTCCAGATCCCATATTCTGAGTGAAACCTAATATTCAAGCATACACCTGCTGACACAACAGGAGGATGCTGAAGCAGTAGATGTGTGAGACCTCATCTCTTACTTATATTAAGCATCTCAGTCTGAACATAAAGCAAATTGCATCCAGTCAGTAACAGGACCACTTAAACCCATTAGAGTGGTCTCCACTGTGACTAAGCAGCACAATGAGATTAGGCAGGAGGAGCCAGGGGGGTGGGAAGGACCCCGCAGCCCTTTGCTTATAGCCACAGGATTTTAATCATTACATGTAACATCAGCAACATGTGGATGGGAGACAGGGCATGCTTTGAGTCCAGGGGACAATTTTGCTTCCTCTGCAGGACTCGTGTTTATTTTGCTGCAGGACAGATTATGGTCCTATACCAGCAGGGAAGGGATCATTCAGGAGAGGAGAGGGTAGCATATGGGTCTGTACAGTAGAGGCACCTACCCTGAGGCAGAGGCGAAAGCGTTCCTACCACGGAGATTTGCCTCCTCTTTGAATGGGGCACAAAGGGATTCTGAGTCTCCTGGATTTAAATCCTGGCAGAGGTCAGTGCCAGCTCCTTTTCAATGTCCCCTAAGAAGGTCAACATGATAAAAGTTCACCCCCTCAGTACTCAACAATCGGGGATTAGCAACAACTTGAGCAGCAGCAATAGGTTCTCATCCTTTCCTTCAGTTTTATTACCCAGAAAGTCTGTGAGTAGGTTCAAAGGAACAGATGTCTTCATTGTCCCATCCTCCACCCTTTTGCTCACAGGAAGAGGTGGAGCAGAGAGAAATTAACTTCCTCTAAATTATGGGGTTTGCCTACTATATCCTCTTCACTATTCAATGGTCACAGAGTTAGGGGAGGAACTGCAAACTTCTGCAGCAGGTTATTCATAGTGCAAGCGACTAAAAACTCTGAATACACTAAACAGCCTCTTTATCCAACTAGCACCCATGGTTCCGTTTAAAAACTTTGTGGCAAAAGTAAACAAAAGCTTGGTAAATACATTTTACTTTATCTTTGCACCCACTTGGGCTTACATTTGTGTTAATTGAGTAGGTTTTAACCTACCAAGACACATCTGCAATATACAGCATTTTACTGTTTGGCACCAAAGCACGCATGCAGTTGCCAGTGAATTTCAAGGGACCACAAAGTACTCTGTCATTAAAAAGAATTCGGCAGCAGCACAAAAGCAGTATTAACCCAGTTTCTACTGCAATATCTTCTGTCAGCATTGCCAAAAAGTGCAAGAGATGCAATTCATGATGAGCAAATTGCTGCCATTGAAACCCTGCAGTACAAGCCCAGTCTATTTGCTACTTGGGACGTCTTTTGCTCTGACACAGGCAAAGATAGGAAAGAGCCTTCCTAGCAAAAACTACAAGCATCCTGGCAAGATTTTGCTGACAGAGCCTGCCCTTACTAACCTGAAAGGGCATCAAGGCTCCTGCTTTGAAAGCACCAGCCCCTGTACTGAGCCGCATGAAAATCTTCAGTGTCTGGGTAAAGAACCAAAGATACAACATCAAACACTGAAGAAACCAGAGAGGCACAGCTGGGATACCAACTGTCTTATTTAATAATTATAGTCAGACTGCACAAACACTGCTCCCTCCCCAGGTCGCTGAACTTGATAGGCACAGAGCATGGGGAGCACCACACGCTGTTTAAGGGGCCTCCATCTCTCATGGAACACCAAGGTTACATCCAATAGTCTGCAGTAGCCCAAGCATGCCACACTTGACCTCTCCCAGATTATCAGGAGGTGTACCAGGGTCACTGAATAGACCCTTTTTTCCAGCTGTTCTGCTCACTGGCACAGGATATCTGGTTTACAGACTACAGTCCAGAAACAAGCAATGATAGGGAGGTAGCCTGATTTCTACTGGAAGGCAAGTAGGCCTGCTGAACCACAGAGAAACCTCTCAGAGGACAGATACTGAGACGAACTACAGTGCCAAGGCACAAACACCTTCCCCATGGGAACAGAATGACAACCCTGCATTTCTCACCCCTGCCCACTCCTGACTCAGCAGTCACAGAAACAAACCACAGCTCTTCCTATAGTTAGTTCTCTTTATTAAGGCAGAACATAGTCTAGATTTCAGCAGAAGACTCTGACAGAGCTTAAGTTTTTCTAGAAAAAGGGCGGGGAGATAATCCCCACTAACATCACCTGCAGACATTTCTTCCCTTTGATGCATCCATGAGTGAGGCTACTAGCATCCTGTGTTCTGGGTGCTGGATGCAGCTGGTACCCTGCAATCAAGTTGCATAAATGTGATTTCGAACAGTCAATGACACAGCACTGTTGACTCCTCATTCTCCAGTGCCAAGACTTGCCACTCTGTATTCACTATAAATGCCCTCAATGCAGTAAAAAGCAGGTCTGATTCAGCTGTTCATCAGTCACAATTAATATTTCCCTATTTTGGATTACAAAACAGGCAGTTTCTGTTCTCTGGGCTGGATTCCCCAGGCACCACCAGCAGCACACTTCACTTGGACTTCACCCATCTATAAAATTTTAACCTGATTTAGGGTTAAAGTGCTCTGATTTACAACATCAGCGGTAAAGTCCAAAGAGCCACACTGTTATACTGACTGAATCTGATCAAGCACTTCTGCTCATTTTCTGCACTTCTCAGTCTACATTTAAGCAAGTTTTAAACAAACTAATGTGGGTTTACATCAGTGCTAAGACTTCTAGGTAGATACCCAGTTCCATCTCTGGTACAAGTCTGTGTAAAACACCCAGCCTCAAAAAAGCTTATTCCAATAGCTTTCTGGGAGACTGCCAAGTGTGACTGCAAAGGGAAAAACAGGTGAGATAATCACATTCCTATTTATGAAAACAGAATTTCCTCCATCTCAGCAGAAGGTGGAAGGAAATATATTTGGCCAAGAAGATCCCAGTGATCTCTAAGCTGATGGTATTTGACAAAAAAGGAACAACAGAGTGGGAGAAGCGGTATGTAATTTGGGCACAGGCCATGTGTAAGCACCTCCACGTATTAACCAAACTTATTACAATTGCATTTCTGTCCTTCTTTTGTACTCCTGGGCTGGCAGCACCCAGTTCTGGGCACACATCTCCAGTGCCTCCCTGGCTTCATGGCACCAGCCCTCATCCCACCCCTCTGTTTGAGTTAGACCTCCACTAAATCAAAGGGAACTGTACCTGGCTGCAGTTACAGACACAGACAGAACCAGCCCAGCATTCCTATCAAAATATTCCTTTTCTCAACCCAACAGCCAGCTGGGAGTTCTGGAAGATGTTCTGGCACCAGTTTTAGCTGAATCATCTAGTAATATAAGCCACATCTGTTCCAAACACATGATCTGGAAAGCATCTTTTCTTTAGCAATTTCACAGGAAAAGAAGGTAAAATTGGTGGCAGTTCAGCTTATGGCCTTGATTGTGCAACAGACCAAGGGAATCAGTCTTTCTAGTCCAGACTGCAAAAGGGAAATTAATCTCATTCATTCTCCATAACTCACTAAACCAGCTTAATTATTGCTGGAGACAGTGGGCAAACTTCTGCCAAGCTACTCAACAGGGGAACTTCCAGAAACAAATACAACAAACCCAGAGAGACTATCTGCAGGGGTCTTTGCTGAGATGGGAACAGAAGCAATCAAAAACCAAGCAAACAGCAAACTGCAAACAGTCCAGTCAATGGTTAGAACAACCCAATGGAAGTGAAAGTTAACAAAATAGCAGAAGGCACAGGACTACTTAAAATACTTCTGCTACTTATATCCTAGAGACATCTTCAAAGCAAAGTCTGAAGTTTTCCATTAATCTTTGCACAGACTGGAGTACTCTAGGGCTCTATTCGCAACCAAGAACTCCTAGAGGTACTAGCAGTATAAACCAAAAGCCTCTATTTCAGCATGAAATTCTGGTTTAGTTATTACTGTCAACGATTAACCTTATAGTTGTGTGACGGCTCTTCTGGATCTGTATCAAATGAAGCAGTAATGATGGTTCATTCCCTGCCCAGACCCCACCAGATAGTGTGGGTGCCGTACTGGTCACAGCACCAGGAGCTGCATGATGTCTGCCAACAAAAGATTCTTCTGGGGCAGAAATCTTGGGTAGCAAAGCCAGTTACCAAGTTACCTCTTTTCTGAAGCCTGATATTTGGAAATCTGGCATATACTACCTCACCTGCAGTAATCGTAAGGTATATGCACCTCCTGACAGCAAGAAGAAAAGACTAAGAGATGAGGAACCCGAGTTCCTTGAAGAGTGCTCTGTACTACCACTAGCATTTTAGATCAGTGAGTGAGCTCTCAGCTCTTCAAAAGGCAGCTTAAAACTCCTTGCTGCAGTGGGACAGAAAGAAAAAACAAAATAAAAAAACAGGAAGAAATCACAGCTTTGCTCACTTAACTTCTCCTTAAATAAAAGCTGCAAAGAGTTAAGTGGAAACTGACCATAGCTTAAATTTCGTCCTCATCAACCTTGGCTGCATGCTTTCAATACCAATGAAGACAAGAGTTGGAAGAAAAATGAAGTAAGAACAGGCAGATAAGGGGATTTTGCAATGATCCAAGCCAAGCCAAGCTTTGCTGTCTTACGCTGTCCTTGAAAAGTGAAGTGTAACATATTTCCACAGAGAGCACTAGAAGTATTGAAGTGATATGTCTAGGAGCATTTTAGGTTGGAAAGGCCACATTATGTCCTGAATAAAAAAATCCTCCTTGCTTTTTCTCTTGTGCACTAAAAACAACTAAGCAAGCTTGCAAAAAGAGTCAAATCTTCCATTTGGTTTCCTTCTCCCTCCTCAACCACTATTTCAGATTCTTTTAGTTCTAGTCTTCCCTTGTGGCAACCTAGCACAAAGTAGGGGGTTTTTTTACCTACATACTGCCAAGGTATACAGAAAACTGAGTCAGCCTGGACAGGAAACAAAATGTGCTGCAAACTGCCATGGGCAGTGATCAAAATTACTTCAAGAATGGTCTTAAAAGCAAAATTGGAGAGAGGGAAGAGTAATCACCTTGCTAGGCAATTAACAGGACACACCACAATCAGTTTCAGAGTTAAAGCTGTGAGAATCTACAGTACCATTTTCAACCTCGGTTCAAGGCAGCAAGGTTTCACATTAAGATAACTGCGGTGACTGAATCAGGCCCTCTGTTGTGTGCATCTGTCTTCTCTACTCTTCACTGTCACGTGCAGAGACATCAGCTTGTCTCACTACTTGGGAAAGTGCAGTTTACAAACCTACAAATTCATCAAGAAATGCAAGAACCATCGCTCCATTTACTACGGATCTTCCCTAGGAAAAACCCTATATAAATCAAGATGTTGGGAACAGGAAAAGCTGAATCAAACACTGAAGAAATAAGAAAAAAGGCCAATCCCATCATCACAGACTACAGTGGAAAGGACTGCATTGCAACATTTGTGAAAGGAGATAAATGCTTTACTGTCACAAACTGGGAGCTAAACCTAAAGCACTGGAAAGCCCTTTTTGTTTCCAAATAAATCTCTTTTGAACATCTACTGTCTTCAGTTCAACATTCATTATATAATGGGGAAGGGGTGGAAACTAATTTTATTTTTACTTAAGAAAGTAAAAATAAAAACAAAAACTCTCCCTCAAAGCCTCCAAGTTTACACTTTCTCCAGGAATTAAGAATTTTCATAAAGCATCCTTGACCTGACAAAATCACAGTTTAGAAGAATACTACACAGCAGCAAAGAAAAGGTAGACAAAACAGAGTCTATATGCACATTAAATGTCTTATGATACAGAACCATGTACGTTCCACGAATCACAGTCAGCCAAATGTTTTCATAATTTGGCTTGTATATTCATATCTAACCAGTGCAAACCAATTAGCATCTCTTTTCAAACTGCTAAATACAATATTTAGTTATGGCTAGAGACATCTTGTTTCAAAATAGCCCAATGCAAAATTTGCAACGTGGAAGTAAAACAAAATTTATTCTGCAAGTAATTCTGCTGGCCTAGGAGATCAGAATTTCTGAATCATTACCATTTTATTATTGGAAAGAAATAAGCTTTGCTTTTACAGAAAAAAAATCATCATGCAGTTTAGACAGAGAGTGATCACATCTTCATATGGAGAAAAAGAGGGTGGGAGGATGGGAGAGAGAGTGAAGCTTGAGTGTAAACGCAACCCTGCCTATGACATGGAAACAACTGCTGTGTTTTCACTGTAGGCTGAGGCTGGACAAGTAAATACGCATCTCCTTGGTCTGTGCGGACAGATACCACTACGGAAGATGAAGCTCTCCCTGTGTGGCAGGACATGTGTGTGGCACGTCACTCTGGTGGCTCTGTCAGGTATAAATGCATTTCAAGTGTTCATAGCACTTCACTACTAAAGCAGATCATGGTCTGGGCTAGTACTGTGCAGGTACCTCACTTAGGAGCACTTCTGCTAATTTACAAGTATGGAAAATATAAGTGCTTGGAAAAACAGGTCATAAAACCCAAGACTATTTAAATTCAAAATAAAATGCAGCAAAGCGCACTTTGTAGCCAAAGTAAGTCTCTTAAGAATCCTGAGACACTTCCTGACAGATCACTGGTAAGCACAGACTATTTCTCCCTCCCCTACATAGCTAACAGGATCCAGCCCTTCCCACTATTTAAAATTCAATACTGTAAGAGACTGCCGACTCCTCTGTACATCAGAAGCAATGGGGGAAGCAAACAAAGCTGCTTTACTTCCCTCTAATCTTTCTCCCTTGTGTGCCTGCACCAGATGGTGCTGAGCTGCAGGTTGGAGGGAGATAATACACCCAGAGGAAAAAAAAAATGGTAATATTAGGTTATAAAACAACTGACCTTCAAATATGACATCAGCTCCTGTTTAATTGATGGGACAGGTCCAGACAGACAGACGCATGCACACTGGGATGCCAACATTCAGCACCTTCCTTTTTAATACAGGAAGAAGCCATGCGGCAGCACCATTAAAACAGTCTTGTCATACTTCACAGGTATGAGAACAAGAAGAGAAAAAGGCAATTTCTCAATTTATCCTGAGACAGTCAGATCCACTCTGGGAAAGCGTTCTTGCTGAAAGTGGTTTTGATTAAACCCCCAGTCCAGTATCGCCAGTGTCTACTGATGACAGCCTGCCTAACTCACTGTAAGCAAAGTGAAATAACTCCAGAGTTAGAAAACACAGATCTTACAGAAGAAGAAAATTACTAAATACAAGATGATTTTAAGCTTCTGGCTACTGTTGTCCAGGCTTTTATTTCCAGCTGCCATCACTGTGAACACTGCTATGAACAGTGGTTTTAATCAATGTGTTGAGGACCAGGGATATCCTGCTTTGGTTAAGCACAAGCTCTAAAAAACTCTGCCACAGCATACCGTAAAATTGTGGAGCCTTTTTTGATATGCCGACCTCAGACATTTCCCACCAGCTTAGCGCTGGATGACCATTTTATATACGTCCAACTTCTAGATAAAGAAATTAAAACACACTAAAGAGGACTCCTGTTGATAGAAAGGAAAGCCCTGTGCTAGGCTACCGTGAGGAAGATGGGATGCAGAGCCCTGAGAGCGGGAAGCCCTGGGTGGGTGGCTGCTTCTGCAAACACACACAACACAGAAGGAGGCATCTCCCTCTCCTTGGCAAGGAGGTCATCTCCTGCCCACCTGTCACAGCTGCTTTTGCAAGTAGCTGTAAAGGGCTTGAAGACTATTAAGTAGTTTGAGAAACATTAGGTTCCGTTTTAGTGCTCTGAGTGCTCTACAGGCAAAGGTGACGGCAGCCTCTGCTAGAGGAGTGTGTGTGTCACATTGTACTCAAGGAAGCAGCCTGCACTGTACACTGACACATGGGCCTCTACGGCTACATTTTGCCAGTCTCAAGGGAAATTTATATAGAAGCTCCCAGAAGCAAGAGACAAAGCCACATTAAGTGACAACACTGAACAGTTCAGTATTTATTAGACATGTACAAAAATAAAATAGTTTCTGTAAGCAGATTTGTGCTGAAACACTGAAGTTCAGTTTTCTTGCTGCTTCAAAGATGCTTCACTTAAAGAAGGAACAAAGCCAACAGCAGAGCCACTCAGTCACTGTGTCTCAGTGGAGTGTCTGCACCCAGTCACCAATACAAACATCCTCCTTTACATCACAGCCGTACCAGGTCTGCCTGGCTCTGCTCTCTGGAGCCAAACAGACACCTGGACATTGGCCAGCACTCAGGTCCCTCAAACTACTGTTGCTTGTCCTGTGAACAGCTTTTTAACTTCTTGTTGTTCTCAGGAACCAAAGCCTGTCACAGGGTGGTGGCAGGTGAAGTGCCTTCCTAAGAACTCAGAAATTTTGCACAGAGCTTGGAACTGGACATTAGTCATTTAACATCTAGCATTAAAAGCAGTTTAAAAGTTAATGGTTAGAGCATAATAAATCCCATTCAGACACTTTGAGCTTGCAAGTCAGACCATTAGCTGGGCAGAAATAGATTTGTTGTAAGGGAACCAGGGATTATTTTAAGTGTATTGTGTAAAGAGCACAATCCCTGGATTGCCTCAAATCACCACACCTAGGTGAGAGGACAGTGGGTCAGGAAAAGAGATTCTCCAGCAACAGTATTTGTCAGTTAAAATAGATGGGACCAAGAAACAAGGAATAAGGCAGAACAAAGCTGAAGAGTAGTGCAAAACTGGAGCATTATCCTCCTCAGTGCAGAACAGAATAGCAACAACCCTAAAAATAACCCTGCATTATCCTCCAGAATCACACTGGGTTCTCATTTGGGTCCAGGTTGCTTCTTATACTGCACTTAGCATCTCAGATAACTTGAATCACTGCCTAGTCATCAAGTGTGGCATTCAACACCTACGTGTGTAGGAAACCTCTGCTAACACAGTTTGGATGGGACTCCAAGATGCATTGTTGGGATCTTTCAGATATGCTGGTCACACTGTTGTTCTATCACAACGAGGACAAATTTTTTTGCCTTCCTCTGTCAGCAGGCTGTCAAATCCAGCAAGACCTTTTACTATCCACCAGAAGCAGAGACAGCAACTAAGGAGTGCATTCCTTCACCCCCTTGTTACCACATCTGCTAGAAAACAAACCCACAGAGTCAGGCTCCTTGCTGTGTGAGACACACAGAGCAAAGACACGCAGAACAGAGGACTGTGGACAAAGTCAAGCAGGCAGTGGGGTCTGTGTGACCAAATTCATTTCTATCTCCCTCCCATATGGGTCAAACAGCAGACCTCCCGCATCCTCCAACAGAAACAATTCAAATAGCTAGAGGCTAAAGATGGGGTTACTTTGGCACAGAGGGGACACCAAGAGAGAGAGGTTTGCATCAGTGATACCAGTTCCATCCTTCCATAGACTTTCTCCTTTTACCCCCTTAGATCAATTGCTCCTGTAACTTGGAGCAATACACCACTAGCTACAGCCTCTTCGATATCCCAGTCAGTGAAGTTTTAATGCCTTAAAAGCAAGGGGATTGGGAGACAGGATGGTGAAAGGAGACGACTGAAGCTGTAGGGAAGGAAAGAGGCCTCTCTCCACCTCTTTGATGTTGACTCCTGCTGTTCTAATGGAACCTTACCCGGGAAAATAAATCTCTAAAGAATGCTGCAAACAACAACAATGAGGCTTTATCGTGGCAATACCAACCCCACTGTGGCTTCTAAAGCTCCTGGTTGAACAGAGGGTGAGCAGCAGCAATCCCACACCGTGCTGAAGTCCGCATTCCCAAAATTCCCCAGTGCATGCAGCCACGCTCAGAGAAGGCAGCTTAGTGGCTCAGGGGTTATTAGCTGTTAGTTCAGGTTCAGATGTGCCACAGGACAGAGGTCAGGGCATAGATGCAGCTCCTTATCTTTGATTTGAAAATCTTCAAGCGCTCTCAGTGTAGCGCCCTCAGTGTCCTCTCTCCACCCAGAGACTGCACAAAGCAGTTTTTGCTTGCATTCGTCCAGCCATTAGAGCCTGAATAAGTACTGTAAGGTTTCTGGAGCTGGAGATCCACACTGCAGCAGCCTCCTGGGAGGCCTCATGGAAACAGCAGAAAGCAGCTTCCACCCTACCCCCCTATAACCACTACATCATAGTGATGGAGGAGGATAGTGTTAATGCAGCAAGAATCAACAAGCCTGCTTGTTTCTTATTCCAAAGTGAAGACAAAGATGGGTTTTGTTCAGCTAGGCAGCATAGCCAAGCCTTGCAAGAAAGGCAGGAAAAAATGTGGGTATTTTTGACTTTGGTTTGGACTGAGTCTCTTGAAACAGGATAGGCATAGGATTATTTCATAAAGAAAAGTAAAAATTGGAAACGCAGAATAAAAATACTTCTAAGTGCTGTACACTTGTTCAGTAATGCTGACTCTCTGGAGACAAAGAGGACTGGAAGGGGACAAAACAGTGAAGAAAATCCAATGCTTCAAGCTTATTTTGTCCTAACTTCAAAACAAGAAGAAGTCATTAAACCTAAAACTCAGAAGTTTTAGAACAAAAAAGAAATGGAAACAAACATCTGATTTCAGGATGTATTTTAGAAAAATATAGGGCACACTAACACTAAAGAATTAAAGTTAACATGTAGCAGGGAAAGCTTGACATAAAATAAATAAATAAAAAAGAAAGAAGGTCCCTAAATTCCCTACACTTTCAGCACAGGAAGACACAGCATTTTGAGAAAAACAACCGTGAAGGTAAAGAATTAATTTCTACTATTTGGCAGGAGTTCTCTGACAAATCAGTTTGGTAGTCAAATCACACAACTTTTTTTTTTTAAATTATTCATTTGCAGTGTTTAATAGGAACATTTTCAGCATTAGAGTCTGAGCTGTATTTGGCAGCAACAGTGCTAATAAGAAATTGTTAAAATACCTTGGTCCTTCAGCTCCCTTAAAATGTCTTGTGGCAGAAGCAGATGTGCTGTTTGACCAGGAAATTAGTTGTCTTGGAGACATCTTCACATACAGCAGCAGCTCAGTCAGTCACTTTGAGTGACGCTAGCTAGCAATCTGCACGTTAACTTCAAACAGAAAATGAGGATATCAAAGCAACTGAAAGGGCAATCATCACCTGCAAGAAACATGCTGTCCCTCTCCCATACCCTGCTAGCTAGAGTGAAAGATGAGAGCTGTGATCTCAAAGTGCACGGCTACCTCCCTGCATAATTAGGTCACCAGGAGGTTAACAGTGTTCCTGTTCATACAGCCATTTATATGAAAAATATAACCTGTGCTGTTCTTTCACAATCAGTTTCAGGTCAAACTTGCAGGCATAACTTCTAAAAAAAGAAAGTTACCATAAGTTTACACAAAGAGGCAATCTAGAAGTGCCACCAACCAGTTATAACTAAACCTCACGGTTACATCTACAAACCAACCAGGCAGTTCTACAGCATCAGGCATCAGATTACAAAGACTACCAAGTAATTATTTTCAAGGCAAACCACTACCCCAGGTTTTTATGTGACCTGATAAAAAAACACAATGCTTATCTTCTAGTCACTGTAATGGAATGCTAAAAGGAGACGTTATTGTCACAAATAAAAGTAGAACTCATCCTGCCCAGCTCATAGATATAGACAGAGGTGCATCAAACTCCCCCTCAGCAGCACTACACACATACACAAAATACCAAAGCACAAAGCAAGTCAAAGGCCACACAAATTAAATTCATGCCTGTGCATGTATTACTCCATATTTGGGATTCAGAAGCTTGAAAAATAGGACATCTTTGATCATCCTCAAAACACATCTCTCAGCCCAACAGAAGGCCTATTGCCAGGTTTCTCCTGCCCTACACAACAGACTGTTACTTTATCAGGTGCTGAATCTAGTGAAACATGGACCAAAGCCACTCACCAAGCATCCTCAAATCTCTTCAGCACAAGGGCGGATGATCCAGCACAGTCATAACTGACAGATATTTATTCTCCTCCAGAGTACTGCGTTCCAATGGAGATGGTGGTCCCCCAAGGACTTACACAAGAACAGAAAGATGCACTTAATGACTCAACATCTCTGTTAACTCAATAGATTCTGAAATCACAAATCCGCTAACTGTGGGTCTTCAGATTTGCGGCACAGAATGTACAGGCAACTCTCCTGCATCTTTTTTTTTTTTTTTTAATAGTACCACATATGACTTGGGAATAGCCCAACTCCTGTGCAAACAGGGGTATATGCCAAGGCTTAAAAACTTCAGGAAAAAAGACACTGTCCATGTATAGAAGATATCTGTCAACAGCTCCAGTTTAGATGGAAAAAAAACCTTGTCCCAGATATAATGAAAGGTTCCCCTGGGCAGCAAAAAGAGTAGTTTTGCTCACAGAATATTTGCATCTCAGTTGAATTAGTGAATGTGTGTTGAACACTTTGAAAATCATGAAGTGGTATATAAACAGTAAGGATTGTTTTTTCTTATTGTCTTGGTGCACAGCAGCGGAAACTAGTGCCATTTACAGACACGAATTAAGAACAACAGGAGGTCTATCGACATGCTGTGGGTCTGGGGATTTTGGTAATTTGTCTCCCATATTCCCATTTCCCGTAGACAGAAATCTCTTCGACAGGACTCCTACAATCCTCATCAAGCAAGGCTGCCCTTGGCTAAGCGTAGCCTGTCACAGTGGAACAACTCTGCTGAGAGGGGATGCGACCTCCATCTGCAAACCTAGGTTGTATCACCTCTCAACAGCACTCTCCTACTCTACAAAGCACTGCCATCACTGCCCTTGAACAGCAAGTATTTTCCACCTAAATTATTTGTTTGGAGCACTGACAGACAGAAAATAGAATAAAATAAAGGTGTGTATCTGTTTCCAAGGCAAAGAAAGAGTTAGCTGAAAACAGTTCAGAACTCGGTGATATACACAAGGAGTGATTCATAGACACAAGCTACGTCTTACAAGCCTGATCTCAACATAAGAGCAGATTTTCAGATAGAGATTTCTTTACCTGGATTGTTAAGCAGCAGCTTAGATAAAAAGATGAATCTAAACCTCCTGTTGTGCAGCTTGGGTGAAGGAGTGAAAGGGATTGTCTAGTTTTTAAAGTAACTCAGGAATGCTCTACGTTTCCAGAACTAGAATTTAGATTTAAGAAGATTAAAATAATTTTTTTACTTTGATTTTCCAGATTAATTTGTAACTTAACTCTGCGGCTCTGACAACGTGCAGACAGTCTTGCTGAGTGCTTACATAGAACATATGAATCCCCTCCCAAGATAATTAGAATAACTGCACGCAGTCATTCTTTGATATTACAAGCCTATGCCAAAGTGGTTATTTCCAGTACAACACTGCTGCATCAACTGCATGCTTTGCACATTCACAAAATTTATAGGACAGTGGGAAAAATTTTGAGCAAAGGGTCAAGTTCTAACAAATAACTTAGCACATAAAACAAGCCTCTCTGACAGATGCTCAATCAAATTGTAATAGCTCTTTTTGCCTCAATACTGCACTTAGATGTGTGTTGCACACTGAATAAACCTCCAAGCATTTAATTGAGAAAATGCAGCTTGTTCAGAGACGTGCTGCAGAGAGACTTGCATTCCTCTTATTTTCCTCAGGTTACTGGTTGCTTAGCACACGGTCTATGAAATATAGAAATTTCAGCAACTCAGGCTTTGAGGGCCTAATATCGAGGGGCTAACATCAATACCTGGGCTGCCATTCACTGTATGCAACTTTCAAAAGGCAAATTTCAGGGACAGAAGGCAACAGAGCCCCTGAAGTGTTGTTACAGCGACATTCTCCCCTCTGTTAGCAGAGCTGCAAATTCTTTTATGAACAGCAATTCAACCAAAAGTTTAAAATAAACATAAATTCACTGCCTGTGCTGGAACAGAAGCAAGTTCTGCTGGCTGTATCACGAGGCTTCACCACTGGAGAGCAGCTGCACAGCTCTGAGTACAGATCTGCATCCATACCCAGCCTTCAGAATCATACATAACAAGCAACGGGTTTAGGTACCTCCAAGTCAATATACCCAAACTGCTCTGACTGCGGCAAAGGAAGAAGTGTATTTAGAAGGAGATTAGCTTATTTCCCCCTTCTCCCGGGACAAGACTTACTTAACTTGAATGCAGTCAGTTAGTTCCTCTGTTTGCACTCAACTCCAGATTCCTCAGTGCACCAGGGAATTCTGTACAATCACATCCAGAAGTGGCCATTTAAAAAAAAAAAGTTTACACGAATTGTTCACAAAACTGGCAAGAGCTTGCAAGTTCCTACAAAATGCCCTCTAGAACAGGTTCCCATCACACTGAGCTAGGGACAGAGATTAGAGTTATCAGCTTTGACACTCAGCAGGAATGTGTCACAAAGGATTAAATCATTATATCATGAAGTGTCAGCATACGCAGCTTTCCTGCTGTTCTACCACTAAGTTATACATTAATTAGTGAGGTACAAAACAAACATGAAATATCTCCAAGCATCTGCCTGTGGATCAGGCCCAGGCAGAGCACAGGATTCCTTTCCAGGAAGAGTCACTCAAAGCATCACCAGCTCTTCGAGGGATCCATTAAAATGAGAAGTGATGAAGGGAAAAGCACAGAAGCTAACTGCAATGTTTGTCTTAGCATTTTTTTTTAATAGCTGTTTGATACAACTCCTTCCTCATAACCTCAGTATCTAATTTGCTAAGCACAGTCATATACACACTACGGAATAAAAACAGCCATCCTTGCGAGAGGTGTGGAGTAGTGCCAAAAAGATCCTACAACATGAACAGGAATCTTCAAATATAACATTTTAGAACAGAAAAGGCATGTGGCCTAACAGATTAAGCAGTAAATCAAGAATTGACTTTGTTCTTACAAGATTTAACTGCAACTGTTCCCTAGCTGCTCAGCAATTCTGGACCAAATCTTTTATGAACTCTCACTCCAGAAGTGGGTGGAAGAAATTCTGCATGGTCTGACTACAAGCCACAGTAGAGAAGATCTAAGCAGATCAACAGCATCCCACAGGTAAACCTCTACTTTTCATCTACAACATGACCTTAGAAAGGTGTCACTGGGCAAAATAAATAAAAAATAATAGAAAGAAATTCTCTGCCAATTCCTTACAGCTATCCTAGCAGGATTTCTAACTTTGGCCATGTCTTGCACTTGTCCCTTGCTTTCTGTCTCAAACTGCTGCTCCTACGTCTTGGCATTTCCTGACTGCCAATTACATCAGACTGTGGCCAGGATGCATTCTTTAAAGTAATTTGTCCCAGTTTTGCTTTGGGATCCCTTCGGTATAAAATAAGATTACTTGCTAGAACTGCCTAACTGGGTCAGCTTGTAATCTCTCAGTTGCTGAACTGTAGTTGATCTTTACACCACTAGATGAACACCCAATGACAGAATGACTACTTACCTTCACTATTTAAATACTTTCTGAGGCTGGACTCTCAAAACCAGACTCTTTTTTTTCCAGCTTCAGTCTCAGAGGGCTGCAAGGTTAAACCACTCAATCATGAAGAACAGCAACATCACAGTGTTCCACTACTCTGGTACCACCTTACCCTTTCACAGGAGCTGAAGCACAGGAGACGAGGAAGGCTGCTGTTAGTACCGAGCTCCCACTCTGTATCATTACATTCAGAAATCTGCGTAGTTCTGTGTAAATCTGGGGGCAGCTCAGAATTGAACATATGTCTAGGGTGTCCTGACTCAGTGCTTTACCTACAAAGTGATTTTCTTAGGGTGAAATGGGTGCTACCCACCTCTTGCTCCACCACCTGAAGCCACCCAGAGCTGTGTAAATTTCTGCTCACAGCCCTAAATATGAGTGGGTAGAAGCAGCTACCACTGCAGTTTCAGAGACATGGATATTATGAACCTTAGTGATTAATCACCCCCACTCAGTGGTATGCAAATTGTACTTTTGACACTAGCATGCACATTAAAAAAAATGCATTAACAACCTTCTAATTAAATGCTTTAAATGAGATTAAAATCATACTGTCTGACAGATGAAATACAATGCATTAACAGGACTGTTGTAGCTTCCTTAGGGTCAAGTGTTTATTAAAAGCTCAAAAGTCAAATATGTTGAGGAGAAGGAAATCTGTCTTTCTCCAACTGAAAGCTACAGCACATATTGATTCCATTACCTAATACACTAGTACATGATTGGGCATGGTTTAGAGATTGGTGGGAATGGTTGGACTTGATGATCCGGTGGGTCTCTTCCAACCTGGTGATTCTGTGATTCAGGGACCTGTCAGGTTGGCTGAAATACTAAGGTGCAGATTAATCCACCCAGTCCAGGACAACTGCTATTTGCAGTAAAAGGGAATGCAACAGAGCAGTAGAAATAAAAGCGAACACTGGAGGTCTCTTTATTAAAGAGAGCACAATCCATAGCGGCATCTGTCAATGGGAACATCAGCTATTCCTGAAAGTTTTATTTTTAATGTCTCATAAGCTGCCTTCCAGTTGCACTAGCAAAAAAAGAAGGCAACCTGCACATTTTTGTCAGACAGTAAGCCAGCTTTGTGCTAACAGAAGTCATAAACCTTCACTGGATATAAAATCCATAGTTAGGATGGGCAATCTATGAAATATGCTTGCAAGTTCCAATGAAGCTACAGTTCAGCTTATGTCCCTCTACTAGTGATCAAAACAGGCCTTGGGCAAATAACTTGAGACATCCACTTGAAGAACACTTTCCAGCTCACTCACCCTTGCTTCTATGCACTCACACCCCTCTTTTCTTAATAAGGGAATGTTCTGTGACTACAACATCAAAAGCTGCCTTCTGCTTTTGGTCCCATGACAGGTCCTCTGTTTTCTGAATGAGAAAAAAGCTGGGCAGATGATACTCTTCCTTGGTTCTCCAGAATTCCATCTACTCTAGCACTTGCTTCATACCTCAAAGACAGNTTGATCAAAACAGAGCTTGGGCAAATAACTGGAGACATCCACTTGAAGACCATTTTTCAGCTCGCTCACCCTTGGTTCTTATGCAGTCACACCCCTCTTTTCTTAATAAGGGAATGTTCTGTGACTACAACATCAAAAGCTGCCTTCTGCTTTAGGTCCCATGACAGGGTCTCTGTTTTCTGAAGGAAAAAAAAACAGGGCAGATGATACCCTTCCTTGGTTCTCCACAATTCCATCTACTCTAGTACTTGCTTCATACCTCAAAGACAGGCAAATTAAAGAAAGTCTAAATGTAACACAGCACGTTGTGCTGATGAACAAACTGTTACACTCAGGGAACTTTATCTCCTTGTTCTGAGGACAGCAGGGAAAGCTACCAATGAGCAGAATTAATGGCTTTATTTTAGGATACGGAACTTAATCCACCCCAGGAGTAAGTTGCTAAAGGAAAACCTGGCCTAAGATGTATGTCACCCTACAAAATGCATAGGGAACTAGCTACTGTTCTTGCTTCTCAACTTAGTGTCATACACTATCATCACTCAGCCATAGGTAATAGACTCAACAGCGGGGCACTTACACTCAAATAATGTCTATCTATGCCAGAGCTCCAACCTGCAGTTGCCACCACAGGGTTTCGCAGACATGCCTGGAGGTACAATTGTCATTTCAATCAATCACTGCTCACAGTAACCCTGGTAACTGAAGTCCCTTTGACTGGCCGCAGTGCTAACCTCTTAGCTATAACCAGATTTATTCCTGGCATTCTCTCACCTAACCTGGAGTACAAACAGCGAGGGTCTGACGTGGACAGAGAAGGGAACACAGGGAAGGGTTTCAGACATGTTCCTTGGAAAACAATTTTTGCAGCAAAAAGATTGGGGCATGTACAGGGTCCAGAGGGTATATGTCAAGACACAAGAAAAGATGCAAAACTTCTAGTTGTACAGGAGATGGTTAAAGCCAGCAGAAACCTGGCTTTTGTCAAATAAAAGTGAAGACAGACAATCCCAACTATCCAAATAACTTGCGCATCTCAGAGGCTCCCTTTGAGAAGTCCAGGTAGGACTAACACATCCTGAATCTCCGCTAGATTGGACTCTGCCTTTGGGCTGCTCTGGGTCTCTGAGTACACATCCATCTTATAAATTACCAACTTAACAATAAAACATGTTCTCCAGTCTTCCTGAACAAGATTGTATTTGCCTTTAATTCAGCTTCACCTATAAAAATAGCTGCCTAAAAGAAAGTTGAACAACTGGTTTCTGATTAGAATCACTCCAAATGTTTTAGCATTCATGCAAAGCAATGTGGAAGAAAAAAGAAAGTCAAAATCCAACAACTCGCGTATCCTGGTTACCATCCTCCACTATAATTATAAAATTGCGCTTAAAATATAATTGCATAATTGGACTTGGCAAATATTCACCTAACTCTTTCACAAATAGCTCCACAGACTGAAGGAACAGGCAGTGGGCAGTCTGACAAGCCTGCTATAAGAATTTGTGCCCTTAGGGCATGTTCCTAGCTATTACACTAAATACTTTGCATCACAGCCTAATGTTTCAAAACAGTAGTTGAGTAAGTGAAGTACCAGCATCTTAAAGCCAATTGAGAGACTTACAAGCTATTTTCACTGCACACTCGGAGCAGCACTCGGTTTATGCCAATCCTTTTTAACTAGTTAAATAGAAAGAATCCCCAGTTAAATGAAATTGGTTGACTTCTGGTAGTTACAACCAAACAGAAGCAACCAACATGCCTTGCTGGGGTTACTTCCTCAGCACAGCAACCTGTCCTTTAACTAAAAAAAAAAATACCCCCCTGCAACCTCAAATGCAAATACAGAAACGTGGCCTGCAGAGAGAGGAGACCTAAGAGAAGCCAGAAATGCAATCTGCAATACAGTAAGGTTGTTTTTAACAGCTGTGCATTATGCATTCAGCAGTGCAGGGAATGTCAGCAGGGAGCCTCTATTAACATAGGCCTCAGAATACAGTGTGCTCCTATCATGATTGGCCTCTCTTGAGAAAAGGCGCGCACACACACAAAAGACTTAACCCTAGAGAGATCATTCCAATCCTGTTGCTATTTCATCAGCTCGACACCACAACAGAAACCAGAGAATTTCCACAATCTATCAGAGACAAACAGGTAATACTTCCAACAATGCCTGAAATCTAATCTACAACAGAAGGTTTCATCAGCAAGTTATGCCAGGTAGGGAAAGGGAGGAGAAATGCCACACAAACCCACACAACAGTCAGTGTTCTGCCACACTGACCTTGGGTACAGGGGAGGACTGCAAAATGCTTCTCCTGTAGAAGATGCTAATAAAAGCAAGCTGTTGTCAGGACCGCTGTGTTCTCAGCACAGCAATCTGCACCTCCAATGCACAAATTTTGGGGTGGCCCATAAATCCAAGAAACAGCTAGAAGCCTTGCTACAGATGCAGGGGCCAGCAGAGTAACTCACTGCATTTGGGAAGCGGATATTGGCAGCAGAAAGCTCTTACTGATGCCAGCTCTACCTCCACTATGAGACTTGCCTCTATCACAAACACTTGTTAGCACACCCAGCTCAGCAATGGGCCAACAGCAGAGAAAAGGGAACCGCTCTCAGAATAGGCTCATCACCTCTCCTGTATCAGGTGCCGATACAAGATCTCTAGAGGTCTTGTCAACAACTCTAAGTTGCAGTAGACTGCAAATTCTCAAGTGTGGCCTGTCCTGGCTGGCAGCATAAGCTCTCTCCCACAGCAGTGAAAAACCAAAAAAGTACTTAAGGACAAATTTAAACCAGTCCTTCCCTTGATTTGGAGGGGAGAGGGCAATGACAGGAAAGAGAAGAGCATGAAGTGTCCTGAGCATCCCTCTTCTGACTCTATACAGAAGAAAAAGTCTCATGATAGGAAAGGGAAACAAAACACCAACCTGAAGAGTCTGAAAATTGCTCTAGATGTCTGAATGCCAGTGTGTATCAGGAGGGCAGGAAATAGCTCTGTATCCCCCATATTTATTTATGCCTCCTTGCTATATTATTTTCTTCTCTTGTTAAAACACAAGAGTCAGTAACCCTAATAACAAGACCTGCTTTGAGGCAGTAACAGCACTGGAAATTTCAAGGGACTGTTTAATATGCAATGTTCTAGTTCCCAAGAGCAAAACATATGGCTTTTTTTTAAGCCTAGCACACCTGTGCATCACAACACTTTTTTATTTAGGTGCTGAACAGAAAGAGACAGGTAGTGTTTACTAAAGCAGCTTCCTTGAAATACGTGTACTGCAGGAATAATATCACATATCACATCACAATAGCAGAAAACACCCCACAAATCGAGTCACAGAGAGAGTAAGTAATTGGCTCCTTTCATGACTGGGAGGCAGAGACTTGGTCTCCCAGCAAGCCCACTGCTCAGAACATAAGACTGTCTTGTCTCCACTCTTCTTCTTGATTAATCCATCCTTCCCCTCCTTTGAGGCTCAGTTTTACCTATTGTCAGTCAAGTACTTATCAGGCACAGCTCAGTGTGAGTAGAAGAAGTCACCCAGCAAAGGCACCAAAAGACACCTGTTGTTCAGTGTGGGGTGTTAGCAAGACCATATGGTCTTGTTGACTATGAATGGGATGCCCAGGAACTGCCCACACTGAGGAAATACTCACTTCCCCTACCAGATAGGGAGTGCGTTTTCAGTGCTGTTCTAATGCTTGGGGCACGAGATTTTAAGACAAAGGCATGACAAGCAGTACCTCTTCCTAGTTTTATCATAGCCCAACACTTAAGAACTCACAGTTCAGTCCCTAATAGCCAGGGCAAGACAACACAGACAAAAAGAGTTAATATAAGCAGAAAGCAAAGATCTGACCTAGAGGGCAAGCCATGCAGAGTACAAACATCTGAGGATCCACATAAAGTCTCTTCGCCGATCATTCATCCACCAATTACACACCAGTGTAATTAAATCAGGAAAGCTACTTTTAATTTTCCTATCATCACCCGATAAGAGCAGTACATATGGGAGGAATCAGGCACAAGGGAAAGAGCTATTTATTAATAAGTTAAATCTTTTTAGATTTAGGAGCCTCTGGCTAAGAAGGGTCTGATCAACAAACACAACTTCTGGCTCTAACACAGACAAATCAGACAATCCATCTTGATTTCTGGGCTTGGTCCTTAAGTCTCTTCTATTCAAATACAAGTCTCACTGAAAATTGCCAGGAATAACATAAACAAAAATATAGCTTCTGTTACAACCTCATTTTTAGTCTATACATTTAAAATCAAAGAACATTCATCTCCCAGCCATTATATTGAGAAAGACAGACACATTAATTTACATCATTTCTAAAGAGCCTAATGCTCCCTGTTTTCATGAACAACAAGGAATCAGGCTGCATTCGCAGGAATACAAGGCGTGTTTCAGCCTGCTTTTCTTCTTTCTTCTATTGCCTTCTCCCACATGATGCAGGAAGAAATGCCATGGTCTCTGTCCCCTGCAAAGTAAAGCTTAAAAAGGAACATGTAAAGCTTTCATGCTTAAAAAGGACTCTACTTGCTAGTCACACATTCAGAACTGCTGCTCTGGCTGTTTTCTCTCCACTCTTCTTTGCCTCATCCCATCCAGCCCTGCTTCCTCAGCCAGTTTATTTAAAGCCCTAATTGAAAAATATATCAGATCGTAATAGTGGATGATTGCCACAGGATCAGGTTTTTCAATAATGAAAATCCTACAGGCTTTGATGCAACCATGGCTTCACCACATCATTGTTTAAGCAGGAAAGGAAAAATATTTATAACAGCAACTATAAATATATACGCGACTGACTTTTCAACTTGTTGTCCTTGTTCTCAAGCTAAATTTAGTCTGCTTGTATCCTGTCCAGCCCTTAGTAAAAAAGGAACACACATAAAATAGTGCAAATCCCACAGCAGGCAATTATACTCTTTTTCAGCTACTTTACGAGATAATCATCGAATCACCAGGTTGGAAGAGACCCACTGGATCATCGAGTCCAACCATAAGCAGATGGACAGGTGGATTGTCATTTAGCAAGTGTTCATGGCTCCTGAGGACATGATCTACAACAGCGATTACCCTGATACAGAAAATAATTATTGCTATAGGATAGCTGTGTGCTTCCAAATGAGAAAAGTGATGTCAGTTATCCCCACACACTTGGTTTGCACTCAGCCTGCTTTGAGGGTGTATGGGTACCGCTGAGCCACAAAGAACCATTCACTGGCCACACCTGCTGTTTATCAGCGCCCTTATTTTACCCGTTAAAATGTTTGAGAAAGCCCAGGTGACTCATTTCAAGGTCCAACCTGCGTGTTAAAGAGCATCCTTCAGCATCGCCAAGGCTCTCGTTCGCCAGAGCTGTTTCTCAGCCAAAACACGGTAAATATTTATCAGGAACTGACTACCTAGAGAATCAGGGTGAAGATTATCAGCGGAATGACTCAGAAGCCTTAGTCACGCCGGAGCCCAGGTGATTTCTACAAGGGCCAACGCGTTTCCCCCGGGATTGAGGCTCCCAGCCCGGGATTCCAAGTTCCACGCAGATGGAACCATCGGACCCGCTCCTCTCGCACCAAGTTTTGCAACCGAAGCAAGAGACGCAGCTCGGGGGATGCTCCCGAACCACCTCACCCGCTCCAAACCAGCCAGAGGAGCGGTCCAGAAACACACCAACCGCGCCTCCTCGGTAGCTGGAAGAGGATGGAGGGAGGGGACTTGGATAATACAGAGTCGGTGCAGGGAAGCTCGGGGGGTCCCTGTCCCGGGGAGAGGTCGGTGGCGGGGGGGGTGTCCCTGCCCTACCCAGCATGGAGAAGATGAAATCCTTCGCCGTGTGGATCTCCAGGGCTCGCTGGTCGTCGTACTCCCTCTGGTCGTGTTTGGTGAATTCCTGGATGAGTTTGTTCAATTCCTCCACCCTGGCTCCCGATCGGAAATCCAGCTCCGGGAAGGGAGGTTTGCTGGCGGGGCCGGCGGACCCTGCCTTGCTGGCGAGCGGCGCCGCCATCTT
>WAAB01025950.1:63042-116117 GCA_013389865.1 Piaya cayana
TCTGGGTCCTGTGCGGCGGGGGCTGAGGCTGCAGCCAGACCGCTGGATCGGGATAAAATTAGTTTTTTTTCTTAAAAAAAACACAAACCACATTTCTTCTAATTTTATTTTAAACTTCAGCAAGAGCCTTGTCCTGCGAGTGGATTAATAACCGGCTGGGAACTCCGCTCCTCCCACATGTTCCCGAAGCATTCTGTGTTTATCCCTTTTTCTTGCTCCACAAAGCCTCCCGAAGATTGTGAAGTGTTATTATATATATACATATACAAAGTAATTTTATCCTGTGTCTTAGAAGCAACGACCAAGATAAAGCATCTTCACTGCCGTACTTGAGACTGAGCCTGCCTAGAAGCTCCTGGGAGCTACACAGACAAAGGGTGGGAGGGAAAAAAGGATGGAATCATATCATTAGGAAAAAAAATTTCACAGAAAGGGTCATTGGGCACTGGAACAGGCTACCCAGGGAGGGCGTTGAGTCACCTTCCCTGGAGGTGTTTAAGGCACGAGTGGACAAGATGCTGAGGGACATGGTTTAGTGTTTGATAGGAACGGTTGGACTCGATGATCCGGTGGGTCTCTTCCAACCTGGTTATTCTATGATTCTATGGAATCATATAGTTTGGGTTGGAAGGGACCTTAAAGATCATCTAGTTCCAATGCCCCTGCCATGGGCAGGGACTTTCCTTCAGACCAGGCCGTCCAAGGCTGTGGCAAGGAGCCTCTGACCTCCATCCATTCCCCCATTGTCAAGAATACACTCTTTTCTTCTTGTATGTATTTTTAATGCTCCCCTAACTTTTCAGCCTGGAGTGGTTTTCTCCTTTTAGCCTGATCTAAAAGTCCCGTCATTGAGCGTACAAAGCATAATCCGTTATTTACCTCAGTGCATCCACTGGAAGATCTGTCTGTCTTCCTGCCCAGAGAGCGTACAAATAATATTGTGTTAGCCTTCTACAGGGCATTTTGGATGCTATGGCACTGATGCAAACTGCTTGGATATGTATTATCCTCTCAAGATTCTTGGCAGGAAACAAAGATTTCAGCTCAGTCCCAGATCATGGTAAAATGCATCTACTGAAATTATGCATGAGGCATTCAGAGGGGAAAACAGGAAGGTGAAACTGAGCTCAGTGTGAAGAGGTGACAGGCTGTGGTCCCTGATGCACAGTGAACAGATGCCAGCGTTTAGACCTGAGCTTGGGGATGTGGCTTGGTTCCTCCAGGCGGCTAATCTTGATCAGAAGTGGGAGTTCAGCACCTTGTAGTGGGATCTTAGCTGGAATGGAATCAAAATCGAGGGTAGGCCCACAGCCCACCCAAAGGTGACGACCTCAAGTGCCAGGGGACAGGATGAGAGGGAATGGCCTCAAGCTCTGCCAGGGGAGGTTTAGGCTGAACATTAGGAAAAAAAATTAACAGAAAGGGTCATTGGGCACTGGCAGAGGCTGCCCAGGGGGGTGGTTGAGTCACCTTCCCTGGAGGTATTTAAGCGACAGGTGGATGAGGCACTGAGGGACATGGTTTTAGTGTTTGATAGGAATGGTTGGACTCGATGATCTGGTGGGTCTTTTCCAACCTGGTGATTCTATGATTCTCTGCCTCTGGCTTTGTCCTTTATCTGCTCACACACCCTCTGAAGGCACTGATAATGCTCATTATCTAAGAAATGATGTCCCAAAGGTAAAGGTAGGAGTGTGTGTGTGCATGCACCTGCCCTCAGCCGTGTACGAGGCCTCCATGGGGTTCAGGTACTGTTCTCAGATCGACTTCACCCACCGCCTGAGCCATCACCAGTTGCCCTGGCACATGAACCTCTGACCGGCACCACCTTCTACTTTGACCAAGCGCCTTCCCTTCATCTCCCTCCCCAGCAAAGCCCACAAATCAACCCAATTAACTGCGAGTCTTCACAGAACACAGGATCTGACCTGCAGAAGAGCTCTCAGCAGTGCCCGGTGCTGGTGGCTGCCCTGCGGGGTTGTTCCCTCCCGGGCTGTGGTCTCTGCCTGTCTGAGAGCTCAGGACCCCTCGCCTCCTGCCCTCCCGGGGGTCTCAGCGCCCTGCTGCTCTTTCTCGGAGGTATTTGTCCCTGGGGTGACAATCTCGTACGGGCGGATAGCTCCCTCTTGTGATAACAACGCCGCTCCCATGGAAATCACGATAGCTGCTGAACCCCCAAACCACTCCAAGACCTTCTGGTTTTAGCTGTGTGGGCATCTTTGCTTCAATTTTGCGTAGTGCAAACCGCCAGCATCACTGGCGCATCATGTGGTGAAGAAGCTGGACCTGCTGATACCAGCTGCATTTTTCATCCTCAACCCTCTTGCCTCATCATTTTCAAGGTGATGTTCTCCACAGGCTTCATGGACTGTGCAACCTTTTTTCCTAGTCACATCTTATTTGTTGCATTGTATTTCAATACCGGGACTACCAGGAGGGGTTTTTTGGTGAGCGTTTTCTCTTAGATTTTGTCTTTTAGTGGGTCTCCAAATGCACATGCTGACTCTCCACCCGCATCAATCAAAGACTTAAATGACCTTTTTTTTCCTGTCTTCATTTAAAATTTTTAAATCCCATTCAGTAACAGCTTCATAGCTAGCTTTGATTACCTGAGTTAACTAAACACCTTTAGGAAATATAAAGTACTTCAGAAACAGCTCATGCCAAAAGCAAGGGAGATTTCAGTTTGATTGGCTTTTATAACAGCACATCTGCTTGAGGTCCCCTTCATATTTGCAGAAAGTTTCTGTTAGATCAGAGTGTTAATTGCTCCATGCTTCTCGCTCATCTGGACTTCTTTTTATTTCTTGTACCATGTATTATTCAGAAATTGCTCAGAGCCAAAAAATGTGCTTCATGTAGTGTCTAAGCTCAAACCAACACTGTTCACCAAAAGCAGAATCGGGCAAGCAGTTCTAATTTTCTACAAGAGTCTCTGACAGGTATCATACTTCTCTGCCCCACCTCAGCCCTAACTGGAATTCTCCTTCATGCAAAGCAGTTGTACTTGCAAAAGAAGGAGCCTTTTACCACCTTCTCTGAAAATATTTGAATGGGCTTGGGTCCCTCAGTGCAAGTGGGATCTGCCACACTGTCATATGGCGTTTAATATCCTTGAAACTGCATCAGCTTGCAATTTTACCTCATCACATCAGTGCAATTTAAGATCTTTGAATAAATATACAGTTAATTCAAGTCTTACATAAATCAAGCACTGAGGATTACTTAGGCAAATAAATGAGAATGAGATTGCAAGTGCAGTTGGACAGGAGTTGTGCTACTGAATCTTCTTTTCTTTCTGAAAAGGAATTCTCTGTGGAAATATTGCAGCATCTTCCAGACTCTTCCCATGAGTGTTATTTGGGGCCTAGGAGGAATCTATGCCCTCTCTCATATTGGGCTCAAGGCTTCCAATGAGGACATTTACCTTATTGGGGATAAGGATCGAACAACCTGACTGCTAAACTGTTTCTCACACGGGAAGCTGTGCCCTCCCTCTCACGTGGACTCTTCCTTTCTCCCATGTGTTTTCTCTTTCTTGCAAAAGAGACTTCCTCTTCTTCTAATGGTTGGACTCGATGATCCGGTGCGTCTCTTCCAGCCTGGTTGTTCTATGTTTCTATGATTCTTTTTTCTCCTGCAGAACAGATATCCTCTTTTCTGCTGAGCACCACTTCCAGCATTTAGAAACAGAACAGGCTACAGAGAAATTAAGTGAAAGGGAAGAAATAACTGTTCTCACTTCTGTAGTGTGACCCAAGACCTCAAAATGCTTTTCACACTTGAATAGGCTGTCTCAAAAAAGCTGCTGGATAGCAGGTGAGTGTTAATAACATCATCCTAAGACTGGTAAAACAGTTATGCAGGAGCTATGAAGAGCAATTTGCCCAAAATACCAAGGGAGGAAGAACAGGAAACCTGGGGTCTGATGCTCAAAGCATCTCGTTTAGGTGCTGCAAAGTGGTTGGAGAAATTAATTGGAACAAGATCTAGAAATAAGCCTCCAATACATCATCTTAGGATATTTCACTGCAGCTGGTAATTAGAGTATGACATAGAACGAGCTAGATTTATCCCTCATTTCACAGAAATCGTACCCAGATTTTCTGAGGCTAAAAGTACACTCAGGAAACATCTCCCTTTTCTGTACTCAGCACTGAGGCAGCCATAGCTCAAAGTTTCATGTGGCAAGGGCCTTCACCAGGAACAGAATTACTGACTGGAAGTGCTGCATTTTTCCAATCTAATGACTGAAATTTCTGCTTCATGTTATTTTGGTACTTTCTGAGCTGTTCAAGGACCCTTTGTGCCTTGTGTTGCAGAAACCTGCTCCTAGCCTATAGAACAGGCTGTCTGTGCAGATAAGAAGAGTGACACAGAGCAGGGAAATGAGCTGTGCACAGGGAGGGAGTCACTTAGCAGCAGACCAAGGATAACACTGTGCCATCCTCCTCCCTCTCCTTCACTGGCTCTGCACTCAGCTCTGCTGTTCCAGCTGATAGCTGAACCCAGGACAAGATTTCCCTCCTTCCCCTTTTCTCCCCTGCACATTGTTCCTTTGTGGCCTTCGTTCCAAGATCTGCAATAGTCCCAGGAGGAAGAAGCCCACAGTAGCACCAAACCTATTTTCACATTGATCAGGAGATCACTTTCATTAGGCTGGCCTGGCGATACCCTTAGCAACTTCAGTTGCTTTGCTGCTCTTCAGGTGTGTCCCTCCTAGCAGTCCCTAGCATTCACTTTCTGGCCCAAGAACATCATTAATTTTACCACCTGGAGCTGTCTCCACATGGCGACATGTGTGGTACCAGCTGCAAAATTTGCTAGCCAAAGCAGCATGGGTTATACTCATCTCCTTCCCTCTCCAAACATTCAAACACCTGCTATGTCCTAGATATTTCCCGGAGACTGTGAGAAGCTCTGCCTGCCCTTATTCCCCCTCCAGTCACAGGAGATTTTGTCTTATTTAGTGTATGTAAATGAAACTGTGGGTGATTTACAGGCACAATTTCCTTATGCAAAGGATTGTGACACATCAATAGCACCAAGCACAGACCTGACAGTTTTTAAAAGGGGTGTGTTGCCTCTTTGACAGGCTTAAACTTTTCCTGCAGATGAAAAAAAAGTCTCCCCCGAGAAGAGTTGTGATCTCCTACATTCTGTCAACAGAGCAGATTCATCCACATGGCAGTGGGACTGTGCTCATTAAAATCCTTTGAAACAATGGCATTGCATCTGTCGTAGGCAGCCTCAAAGTACCTGTACTCAGGATGCTTAAAACGTTTTCTGAAAGAATAGCAGATGCTTGGTGCATATCCCAAGCTAGAAATACATCTAGCTCAAATACCTACAAAAGCTTTTGAAGTAAGGTTCTAAGAAGCAGACTCCCAATTCGCAACCAGCTTCAGACACTGGCTATTGAAAGACTTGAGCCAGATCTTTCAATATTCTTGCCTCGGTGTCTTTTTTTTTTCTTTTGTGAAAATGTACAGGTCTTCTGTTTATCTTGTTGTTAAGTGTAATCAAGTTGTACACAGATATATCTGAAATTGATCTGATAAACTTCATAGTATGTAAGTAGGTTGGCTCAGGGCCTCTGTAAGCGATGTTTGGAAATATTTCCTCTGCCCATTTCCTGGGCTTTTGTCAATTTTCTTGGTTAGTTTTATTTTTAATTTGAGTTTATCTCAAGTAGTAAAATTTGGATTCAGATCTGAGCAGTGCTGAGCATTGTAATGCTTCACTGGAGCTAATGCTCTGCTACAGGGATACGGTCACAACATGAAATCCCAGATCATTGTGCAAATTTGCTCCACATGGAAAGTATACAGCTTTGGTATTTGTATTTGGTTCCATATATAAAAAATACATTCCAGTGGGGTGGATCAGAGAATATAAACAGCAAGACATGCTCCCCTACACATCTACACGCATAATGTAGGGCTTGACTACACTCATGGCTGTTGTTCATTTGCTTCTAAGTACTTGTGTTACAGTAATATCAAAAGCCAAAAATGAGAATCAGGGCTCTATTGTACTGGAAACCAGATATAAACATAATGAAGAACTGTTTATTAGCACTTCTGTTTCATTTCACTATGTGCTCAGAGACCTCACTCAGCAGCTCTTTTCCTACCCAGGAGCTTAGAAAAGTTACCAGTGGGTCTGTGCCTGCAGTGATGTGTGGATCTAGGGTGAGAAGAACAAATTACGTCATTTCTCCTGTGACAACTCTCTGCTCACAAGGTGGCTCTCAGCAGCAGTTTAACCCCCACATTGCATTCTGCTGGTCTTGAGAAGATTTGACGTTTTTCACACAGACTCTGTTAAATAGCAACTGTCCTTGTGATTTAGATATACCTGCTCCTTCTTTGCAGCCTCCTGATGAACCAGGCCCAGCAACATTCGTTATTTAAAATCACACATTGAGTTCACAAGAGACTCATTTCTCCAGACCACTGGGTAGTGGATGTAGCTGTAAAAGATTTGTTTCTAAGTTTGAAAAAAATGAAAGCTCCAGCCCCTGGACTTTTTCCTATGTCACTGGAGAACACACTTCTTACAAGATGTGATAAAACAGTGGGGGAAGAGGAGGTTTACAGGAAATGCTACAATTCCCCGTGGCAGCATCCACACAAAGAGAAAACACAGTCACTTATTCATGTGTTGAAACCCAGCAGTCCCTTTCCTCTGCCTTCCCTCACATTGTGCTTCCTGTTAGAACATTCTAATCTGTAACTGATTGCCAAACCATTGACTTCTAGATCAACCACTTTTCTTTAGCATGAAGATCTAAGAGCTTCGAGTGTCTTTATATAAGAACACATTAACATAAAACAAAATCCTGTAGGCCTGAGCTCTGCACTGTACCGTATTTAACTGCCCTGCTTCACTAAAAAACTTTCTGCATTTGATGGCGAAAGGGATCTCTCTTGCCAATAGCAGATAGATTTTCGAGAGCTTTTTATTCACATGAAGCATCGTTCAGCACAACTCTGGCTGGTAGATAGGTTCATATCTGAGGAAAGGAAGACCTAAGATGGATAAAGAAGCAGCAGCAACAGTGTATAATGAAAAAAATCTCCGCTAGGGCTTGTGACAGATTGCAAATGTATCAAATAAAACATTTTAGTGGTCTGTGGTAAGGAACAGGAGTTTGTGTGCTGAACAAAGGACTTGTCTGTCTGCCAAGACAGAAAATTGCAAATGAAAAATAATGAAAAAATGGGGGGGAGGAAGGAAAGTTATGGAAAATCAAGGGAATTGTGCTTTTCACAAAAAAAAGATATTAGTGAGCCAGGACTTGGCCAGAACTGCGACATACATGAATGTGTTTTTCTAGTTTTAGTTCTACTTTAAATCTGATAGCTGAAATAATTTATTTTCTACTTCCAGTGTTGGGCATGCTGTTTTCTATAATGATTTATATTTACTGTTGCTGAATATTTTGTGCTAGCAGCTGACATACAAATACCTGAAACAGAAATGGGTTCCTGCAAAATGAAAAACATCCTTTAGTCTGAGATTATCAAAAATGTTTTGTCATATGAATTTTGTGTGAATTTGTCCTGTGAATTTTCAGTGTATGGGTATGAAACATTGGGTGACCTGCTACAGAAGGACCTTTGTAGCATTTTCCTAATTTAACTTTTCTCAAAAAAAAAAAGCCTTTGGTGTGAGAATCCCTCTATGATTCCTGTTGTGAAAGTGTGTCATGTTGTCACCTGGGAAGAAAGTCACTGCATTTCCTCTTCCCTCCTCAGCTCTTTTGCAGACACTGGCAGATCCTGACATTGCTACTGTCATCTTTCTTCCATTTTCCCTGCTGTGAACTTGCAAGAGGTGAATGAGAATAGATGCCTAGACATTTGCTATTACTTCTCTTGTTCTCAGCTCTGCAAACACTTGCATCTGGCAGCCTCAGCTGTACTGCTTAAACTCAGGGGAACTTTGGCAGAGAGTGCTGGTGTCAGGCACTGTTCAGCATGTTCCCCATCAGGTGGTGGAATAACAAATCTGTTGAAAAGCATGCAGCTACACTGGGCAAGGTCTTCTCCTTCCAGGTTTTATAACAACAGCAAAAGCCATTAGCATAAGCAGAAAAAGGAACAGAAATGCCCATCAGAAATGGTAAGTCCCAAAGCAGATATTGGGTAGCCATTGCATAAAGCCTGTTGACTAGGGAGTTTGGAAGAGGAGCTTAGCATCATCCCTAAACAAATGAAGTGCATGACAGCACCCCCCCCCTCCACTCTGTGCTCTGAATGTAAGAATTCCTCAGAAGCTTATGCAAGGCAGATGCCACTGGAGGTAGCTTTGCACCAGAGCTCAGTTCTTGTTACAGCACTGTCACTTCTTTGCTGAAGAAATGACATTGCAAATCATCTTCACATCAGAAGCCCCATCCCCTGCAGCACCAGTGTCATTAAGGAGACTGTAACTGTAGGATGCAACCTGGAGGCACGAGTGCTGTGAGCATCCTCAACAAGCAGAAGTGATAGCTATAGAGAAGACTCTCCAGAGTCAAGAGGCAACAGAAGGATTTACATGAGGAGCTGGATGGTCATAAGTCCATTTCAGTTGCCATCATTACAGATAACTTTGATATTAACTGTGAGACTTGGATCTGTAGCAAGCGGCTGCACAACTGAGACCCAGTTCTTCTTACAGTTACATGACAGTACTGATGTCTGTGAGGTGGCAGTGAGGGTGCAGAGCAGGTTAGAGAGAGGGAGTCCTATTCTGTTAATGCAACAAGTACTATGGGAGAAAAAAAAACCAGGCTGTATACAGCACAGTCTGCTGGGGTGTGGGGCTGTAATTGCAGTTGAAAGACCAGGCTGCTTGGCTAAAGAAAGCAAACAAGGAATTCATCAGTTATTGCTGCATTACACATGCAGTGATGGTTTCTTGCATGCAAGCTTCCAGGGTATGATCAAACTACATTGTCAATTTACAGTGTTAGTCTATGAAGTTGTAATCCAAAGTAAAGCTCTTTGTGCCTCCCTAGAGCTGCAGGGTTTAGGTGGGAACAAGGACCTGCCAGTAGGAACTCCATACAGGATCAAAACCTTAGCTTTTTTCCTGCCTTTCTTGGCTATGTGATGCATTTTCATGGGGTTATGAAGATGGTCTCCTGTGATTTCACACTATCCTTTTTCCCAGAAATGAGAACACTGGTCTCTGCTGTCTATTTTTGCTTTTCTTACTCTAATGAATGTGCATTATAAACAGAGGTGTACAGCATAACAGACCCCCCTGGAAGTATTTGTAAATAAAAGCCTTTTAGAAACCTTTTATAGGGAAGCTCTATAGACATTAATAGATAGTGAACACTTTTCTATAGGCATTGTTTCTCCGCTAGTCTATACAATCCAATAGCAAATTATATTCCTGCTATCAAATCCCAAAGGGTGATTCAGAAAAGCATTATAAAGGATCTAATTCTCTGTAATTTTCTGCAGTAATTAAGATAAAAGCTTTTCAGTGTCTCCTCTATTACAGTTCATGGGATTTTTTACACAGGAAAATAAATGATCAGTTCAAATTCTTGGTTACTTAAGCGAAGTGAAGGCAGTAAATTCTGAAGGTTTATTCAGGTAAAATTTCCTTTTATTTCTGTGTGAAATTTACTTAATTTCAGGAGGCAGTGGAGGCCAAGATTAGGTTCCCTGTTTTTGATTTTTATATATATTTGGACATCAAACTCCACCTTCCGTTAGAGCCAAACAACTTCAGTGATTTTGATGCTTCTTCCCCCTGGGCTGGCAGGGAATGTGTGCTTTGTGGAGGCGTCGCACACAGCAGCAGGTCCCACTCCGTTAACACATGGAGGCTCAGTGTCGTGGTGAACTCAGTACTCTGAGGGCCGTGGCATGCCTAGAGAGCTGCAGAGTACTAATTGAAATGCCGCTAGTGTTTTTCCTATCATATGCTTGGAAAGCCATCTGAGGACTAACACAGCTCTGTGCCTACCTTTGTATTGTGCAGGAAGCAGAGGCAACATTTCTAGAATGTTGTGCTGAGCTCCCACATAACCCAAATATTTCTTTACCCCTTCCCTCCATGTTTGCTCCAGCAGGAGAGGCACTAATGACCTCTGCAGGGAACTCACAACAGAGCCTTGGGAAGAGGTCACACATATGAGAGAAGGAGGAGTCATAAAAGCCATGGTGACATATCAAAAAGGTTAAAGGCAAAAATCACCCCCATACCATGCTTTGTTGGAGCTCCTTTTGTGAGGCTGTGACCTATACTTTGGACTGTAAAAAGCTGAAGGTCAGGCCTCTGTGAAATCCTTACTCTCCTGACAACAATAAGAGCTTTTTCATTGAATTCTCACCGTTTCTGGTATGAGAGATTTGTCCGTAGCCTTATCATAATCCCACTCCAGGTACTGCCCTCTCTCCCTGTCCTACTGGGTTTTCCCCCAGCCTCCTCCATTCCACCTTTCTCCATCACACTTTGAGGCTGACAGAGAACTGCCCACCGTCAAATGACAACAATAATAGCTTCTTTTGTGTGACATTTCTCATTCCTAGGTCTCTTCAAAGCCATGTGTTTTAATGTTACTGGCCCTCTGCATGCAGTTTATAGACAGCTCTTCTTTGGAGAAGCCAGAGCTAAATCTAGGTACAGACTACAGCACTTTGGATTGAGTGGTCTTCATTGGTTCTTTTTTCTTGTGCCTTTCTCTGTCTCATTATCTGCCTCCCAGACAGGGCCAAAGGAAGCTATTCCTGTTTCCAGGAGCTCTAGATGGCAGGCCAGAGCTGATGGTACAAGAAGATCATTAGGGGCTAGGGGGGCCCTGGAAGACTGCAGGAAATGGTTCATCAAAGATGTTTGTCACCTCTGCTTCCCTGGGGTCTTTCAGAGGTGTTGAGTACACTCATCAGTAACAAGACTTCCTACTGGAATTATTGCATCAATTAGCCACATGAAAAAAATCTTGCTGTTCTCTCCACTTCAAATAGATCCTTCCTCTCAGTGCGTGGTGCCCTCTTCATCTATTCCAGAGTGATTTTGCTCATTGCAAAATTTCCTGGCCTAGCATTGATACCAATGACCTATTTTGCCCCCACGTACCAAAGTGTGACTTTGATTACATCACTGTCCTAGCCACTCTAGATCCCAGCCACTTAGCAGCAAACTTAAAGTAGGTCACAATGAGTTCAGAAACAAACAGCTTACAAAACTAAATCTTCACTCCAACATGTCAATGCCAGTAGTGTACAAGCAAGTAAACAATAAATCCTCACAGCAGCATTCAGAATGTCATTGTAATACTCCAGAGACCAAAGAAGAACAGAGCACTGTCTGAATTAGCTGTTTCTGCCTTTTCTAGTTTTAATGGATTTTGGTTTGATGCTTTGTGAAATTACCATAACTTATGAATGGTGCTGCTTCTTTGTTTGACACTGAGAGGACTGGGGAAAGGACATTACTCCAGTATTTTTCATTTTACTCCAGGCAAAATTGTTCTATGACTTTAGGCCTGTTTTCCCGCTTGCCAAGCAGAAATATAATTTGCTATACAGGTGAGTTGAATGGTGCTGATGGTAATTCATCAAGACCCTTATCAGTTTGCCTCCCTTTGAACTCTTAGGAATGTCCTTTGGGGAGCCTTGATGTGGCTGTTGACCACAGTGGATTGTATGATGCTCTGAGTCCCCCTGCTAAACCGGAGGATTCAAAGCATCAGAAAGTTTGCTGTGGCAAACAATCCCCACTAGTAATTTCTTCACTATGTTCATTTTGATTAGGATTTTGCACATGACTACAAAGTCCTCATTTCACAATAAATATTTTTTTGTGTTCAGAGTGACAAGAGTCACACTGCACCAATGCATTTTTTCTAGAGTTTCCAGGGAGCTTTTTTTTTTTGTTAGCTGAACAAATACCCATTCCGCTGTAGCCCAGATGTCATAAATCATTTCCTGCTATTTTTATGGACAGGTATTTTGTTCCTGTGTGACAGTGAGTCCCCATATTTTCAAAAACCCTCTGCCCAAAGGTGATATTTCCTTTAGTGCACAGTGTAAGCATCAAGAGCTCTCACAGTACTTTTAGGTGAGATTTTTGCTGCCTACAAGACTTTCAGCAGCCCCTTTACATGAATGAATTTCATACACACACAAAAAAAATAGTTTCAAGATTTTGAGCTGAAAAGAACTGTGTAAGTGCCTAGGGTTATTTTCAATTAACAATATCTAATTCCAAGCACACCATGAATCACATTTTTCTTCTCTCTTTAGAGCCAATGTATTAATCCTTTGAAACAAAAATGACTACATTTTAATGAGAGTTTAAAAGGGTGAAAGTTCTGCTCTAGTACACTGAGCATAATAAATTATTTTTGTGATGTATATCTTCCATCCACTCACTTTAATTTTCAGAATAATATAGGGAGAACAGCGTGTTTTATCTCCGGTCTCTCCTTGTTCACTCCACTTAGCTTTCAATGTGTGTATCACAGTTCATTTGGAGCTGATATTTGTTATTCGTTATGGGCAATATGTTACAATAACACCAAAAGATTACAGTGTTGTCCTCTCCAGATTGGCTTTCACAATATATGAAGAGACTACTCAGAGAAGTATTAATTTTAATTGTGTTTTTCTACATTATTTCCTGGCACTAGAACATAAAAAAATCCCTTGTTAGATGAAGTCCTCAGATGATGGCGGGGGGCATTAGCACAGAAAAGCCTTCCATTGCCTGGCACAGACCTGGGGTAGGTCTGATGTGTGTAGGCACATGACTTTCTTCAGTGGTGGCTCAAGTCATACAATGTGGTTTGGAGGGGAAGGGATAACCTTGTCCAACAGTGAAATGCAGTAAAGCTGCAGGCAATTCTAGCAGTAATGGTAGGAGAGAAGTTGCAAACTAAGAAGGAATATTCCTATCCCATTCATGCATGTCACAAGGCCTCTTACCTTGTCCACGTGCCTTGCCTGCATACAGCTGTACACACCACCTCCACAGTGTGATTTTGTCCCTCTCATAGCCTGGATCTCTGTTGCCTCAGCCAGTTTTCAGGCCAGGAGTGTGGAGAAGAAGGTAGGTGCCTAATAATACCTCTATGTGCCCTTGTCCCCCATTGTGCTCTGCTCTAGATCTGGAAAGCCCTGGTGAGATTTATATTGCAGATGGGGAGAGATGGAGATGCCTGTGGTGGAGGTATTTCCAAAGCCTTTTTTTCGGTATACCTGATCAGAGTAGGAGAAAGCCATGAGAAACAAGTCCACTGTGCTGTTTGCGTCCTGCACACAGACTAGGTGACAGAAAATAGACATGAATAAATAGATACAGAGCATCACAAAACTCTCCTATGCAGGAGAATGTGTACTGGAGACTGGAAGCTGTTGCCTGAGAAATAGCAAATAATTTATTCTGTCAGTCATAGCAACTAGCTCACAGAGATGTAGCTAAGTGCCAAGATTTCACTCCTGATCCAGGTCAGCCCAGGTGTATTATAAGCAAAAGTTATTGAGTCATTGACCTTTACTACATTGTGTGTAACAGGCAAGCAGAGATGGGCAGATCCACAATGCAGAGGTGCTATGGAGATCAATAGATGGCTGCCTGACCAACATTTTGGCTGTATTGTCTGATATGTGTATCCCTTTCTGTATATGTTCTCCACATGTAATTTACTCCTGACTCCCTGAGCTTTCTTCCTGTCTCAGTTCCGCTCAGTTATTGTTAATGGACTGTGACTTTTTTAGTTTGCTTTGGTTAAAGGGTATTTACTCAATTTCCAGCAGGAAAGCTATAATAGAAACAGTGCCTTGTAGCATGTTGGGGAATTGACACTGATGACTTCCTATTAATGCCTAAAGGGTGACCACCCAGACAGTTGTCTGTTCATCTCCATAACATGAGTACAATTTGCTGTAAAATTTGGGTAGCTGTCATCAGTTTCATCCCATATAGCCCCTTACAATGAAGATGTCAGGGGTCAGTTAAATCCCATCTTCTCGCAGGAAGGTTTCTCTAACTACATCATCTTGCCTTTTCCAACCAGCCTACATTGTGTTGGGATATTGCGCTGCAGTGTGACTCCCTCAAGCAGATCCGTGTGAGTCTGCCAGAGTAAACAAGATTCAGGGTTGTTTATCTGTCTTCTCAAGGGTCCCCAGAAGAGAACGTAGTCAGCAACTATGCACTCTCCAGTGTATACAGAGGATGAAAAGAAGCCTCAAAATTTAAAATACAGTTTTATGTGTTACCAAAACTAAGGATGGGATGGAATGGTAGTGATAATGATGAGGCAGATAATGACTACACAGAGCATCTGCCAATTTTATTCATACTCAGGAGCCATTAGATGTTCTTTAGTTATATGTGAGGTAAGAGCATGAGGTAAGTGGACATATTTTCCATCAACAGTCTGCTGAAATTTTTAGTTCACTTTGGATTATAGATGAATTTACAGTCTTACATTACAAGTGATGCCATAAAAACACATCCTTTCTTCCATTAGATTTGCAAACATGTACAGTCCTCTCCTGGACTGATTCATGGCAGTGCCTTCCTGCTTGTCTGCCAGGTCAGGTCCTTCTGCAATTTCCTTTCTCTGCCACAACCACTTACCTTGGTCGCAATCACTCTGAAAGTGATGTCACTTGTGTCCATATCAACTAGGACAGGAGAGAAGTAGTAGACAGGAAAGGACAATGCTCCCAGTGTTAGTGCGCTTATTTGTAATGATGGCTGGATACTCGTGGCTCATTTAGACAGAAGCAAATATGAATTAATTTGCTACTGGTGATTAACCCTATAGGCATAACAGAGAACTTGCAAGACCTGCTCATGTTATCTCTCTGAGAGATTTAAAATGCAGTTTTCACTGAATTCAACAGAATTTCTCTGGATTTAGCAAGGAAGATCAGCCCTTCTTTTCAGCACACTGTTTAAAATATACATGAGAATTGCCCTCTCCATTGTGGCAGAACAAAAGCCATTCTCACAGCTCTAGCTGGAGAGGCTTTGGGGTAAAATGCATCTCAGCATGTTACCTCCAGTGACTGATTTCTCTGCTACACAGGCAAGAAAACTAGGGAGTCATCAACTTCAGTTCATCACATGAATCAGAGCCCCTGTCTCCTTGTTCTCTGTGGTCTGCATGAGATGAAAGAAAAAGCAAGTAGATCAGTGCTCCTGAAGCAGAGCAGCTATGTGTAGCACTGAAACAGACTTGCAACACCCCTGGCCTGGCCTGGCCTGACCTGACTGGTCCCTCTTGACCCAGATTTGCACCTCTGCCAATTCAGGTAATAAACATCACTTCAGTGCTCCTAGTATCTCCTAACCAGCATTTCCCCTAAGAGCAGAGATGGATGGCTCTTACTGAGTGGGTAGGAGGTTTTATTACTCTAATGGAGTGAAAGAGAAACTGGAAGGAAGACAAGATTTCAAAGCATTCTGGACTCGGTTTCAGCACACTTTGGAGCCAATCTAATACCCACTGAAGACCTCAAAGTACACCTGTTCATTGACTTTGCCCTATCACAGATGGGTTCTCATGAGGCAGAACCCAGAATGGCGTAAGAGAAGATTTTTATGATCGAGGAAGTATAACAGAAGGGCACACAAAGGGCTCCTGGCAAAGCACTGCAGGCAGGAGGTAGATAAGACTGGAGTTACTTAAAGCTGGCAACCAGTCTCTAATGCATAGCCTTGGGCAACATAGAATCACAGGATCATTTAGGCTGGAAAAGACCTTTAAGATCATGTCCAACTGTAAACTTAGCACTGACAAGTTCACCATTAAACCATGTCCCTAAACAGCACATCTGCACATCTTTTAATACTTCCACGGATAGTGACTCAACCACTTCCCCGGGCAGCCTGTTCCCATGCTTGACAACCACTTTCTTGAAGAAGTTTTTCCTAGTATCTAGTCTAAACCTACCCTGGTGCAACTTGAGGCCTTTTCCTTTCTTCTTATTGCTTGCAACTTGGGAGAAGAGCCCAATACCCACCTTGGTAGCATAAATTTCCTGTGGTCTCATGGCCAAGCAGTTCCATGGGACTTTTACCCTGTTCTGAGTCTTTACCCTCATTCTAGTGATGATGTAGTGTATGACCTCAGTACACTCAGGAACTGCTAGTCAGTGAGATTTTGAAAGGCATCTCCCATTACGGTAAGTTGCAGAGTGAAAGTGGAAAAGCCACTCTTGATTCACTCCAGGTGGAAATGCTGGTGACCCAAAGGCATCTCCCAGTGTCCCTCTGTGCAACACTGAACCATTTAATGAAGCCAAATTGAAGGAAGTTCATACTGGAATACCTACTTAAATCACCTTAATTTTAAGAGATGCTTCTCCCATGGTTGGCCAGAGAGTAATGGATTTAAGGAGGTAAATGTCAGTACATCTTAGGTGAGCAGGAATGCATAGGCTTAGAGACAGGCTATGGTTAAGTATGAATTCAGCACAGAAGCATTGGTATTTCAGTCCCACAACCATCAGGCAGGCTCCTGCTTCTCTTTCCAACTGATCAGGCAATAAGGTGAAATAATAGGTTCAAGGGTAGCTGTTATTCACAGCTGTATCTTGTGCATCTTTGCATTCAGAAGCAATTTTATTCATCTGTCAAGAGAAACAGATCCAGATGAATTTTAAAGCTGTGTGGGAAGATGCAGCCATGAAACACACAGCAACAAGACCCTCAGCACAGCAGCCTGGGTGTTGGCCTAAGATGTCAAATGGGGAGTTGAGTACTGGGGGCTGGCTGGACAAGACCCCTACTTTGTTCCCTGCACCAGGACCCCTATGAAGTGTGTGGCAACATTGGCTTAGAGATTTAATTTGGGGAATTTCCCCCACAAGTCTGACCTAATGAGTTATAGCAATGTCTGTGTGCTGCTTCTGCAGCTGCCTCATTATCAGAGGTGCTCATTTCCCAGATGGGCATGTGATTTACCATTTCCCTGGATTAGAAAAACAATGTAATTACACACTGAATTCAAACCTGCCCTGTTTTAGAGAGAGGCAGTGTCTGATATGCATAATTTGTAAATGAATATCACATTGGCACTGCATAGGCAGTACTGTCGCTTTCTCCTCCGTATGAATTTTTTCTTCGTCATTTCAAGACTCAATTCCAATTTTTGAAGCTTAAAGCCCAGAAAGAATCAGTGTTAACATGCACTTTGATAAAAAACAGGTATACCCAATAGAAATGGAGGCACAAGTGATCATCTAGCTCACTGTTCTATCCAAGGAGACAGACTAGTTGCACTGATGATCACAGGAGCATAACTGTAATCTGTCAAGATATTTTCACTTTTCTGAGGTTATTTTCTTTTCATTTAATTTTTGTTTTCTTTCCACTTTTTCACTTACTTTGCTTTTACTTGACTGTGATTGTGCACAGTGGATATCTCATATCTAAAACATAACTATGTGATTTTACTGTAAAACCATGCAGAAATCTATCTAAGGCTCACCCATTAAAATTTCACAGATGGGAAATTCAAGGATGATACTCATGCAGACCTGAGCTATAAACAAAACCTCTGGATTGGAAAGGCCCTGATTTTCACAGACACTTTACTCAGAAAGGCTTTAGGCTTAGAGTCCATAGTCGAGAAATAGAAATTAGGTTGTAAGTTGCTGGTTGGAGATTTGCCAGCTCTGTTCTGCTTTGCTTCCATTTTGCTGGGCTGAGGATCATCGACCCAGGGTGGCCTTGAATTTGGATCAAGAGTTCAATTCAGCACTTCACTGCAACCTGCTGCTGTTTTAGGGATGCATAGTAGCCTAAAGCTTAGGCAAAGATTGATGAATGCCTCCTTTTGGGGGGCCAGGTGCCATTTGAGGTGGCAGAGTGAGCTCCAAGACTTGCACTCCTCACTCCAAATTCTGCTTACATCCCAGACAAGCTCCTTTCCTTCCATGCTCCCTCAGGGCAGCCCTCACTGCTTCTCCTGCCTCCAGGAAACAGAGTATTTCTTCCTCCCAGCAGCACCCCACACTTCTGCCCCATATACATGTGGAAGTATGTTCTGATTGCCTCCTTCATTAAGAAACAACATAAGTCTCCTCCCTGTGCCCTAGAAACAGTGAGTCCCTGCTGGCCTTACAGGCTGCTCTGGTATCGAGTACCATCAGTCCTGCTGGCTCTGTGGATGACAGAGCTCTGCAGACATCCCCTAAGGCCTTTCCTGCTGTCCCCTCTATGCTAACATGGTATATGGGCACCTCTAACTCTAAGTGGATCATTTCTCCTCTCATTTGTCTCATCTCACAGAACCCTGGAGGACTGCTCACATTTATTTTAGGCTCTGGTGGAACTGATTTCCCTCCTTCAGTTTGATATACTGTCATTCCTAGACAATTATGTTTCTGCTTCTCAGGAAGGCCAATTCCTTGATTAAATAAAACCAACCTGTTTGTGCTGGTATTAATTTTTGTTATTAGCATCTTGCTCCTCATTCACTGGGACGCTGGTTTCCTGCCTCCATCACTAAACTGACAACTGACTGAGAGGGTACCCTGACTTTGCAGACATACACCCTGTGCAGCTCAGTTCTGGTTTGAAGACTCCTATAGAGCTTGAGTTGGATGATGGATTTCAAGCATCCACAAAGCCAATAGTCCTGCCTTCGAGCAAGGAACAGACAGTGTAGCCAAGACCCAGCATACAAGGAGCACCTGGAAAGCCATGGAGAGTGGTTCTCCAGGGATTGCAGGGAGGTACTGAGACACTCTCCACAGAGTACAATTCAAGGCCTCCTGAGCGAATAAACCCCTCTTTTGTCTCCTGCCTAATCTGGCTTCTCTGAGAAGACAACACAGCAACTAGTTCAGCAAATTTCAGGCCGCTCCCCTAGCAAAACCCCATAGGCTTTCTCCTTTGGAGAGCTCAGCTTCTGGCTTTTTGTCCTGAAGACCTGTCATTCCCTACATGGCACTGGAAGTATTTTGCTGCTGGCAGCAGTTGACTAATGGGAACTGCATACTGCTGCAAAGCCTTGGAGAAGGGCATGTGTTTGTGAGAGTGGAACTGCTTAGGGGTAGACAGCACAGAGCAGAACAACCTTCTCTCCCTGCCCTCCACACATAGTCCAAACCCTTTTCGACACAAGTTCAGTGGATGTGGGTGCCAGGAATGGTAGATCAAATGGGAGATACAACTGGGCTTCTAGGGCTACTGCAGAGCTGTTGGAGGGTCAATGCAACTTGGACAGGTATTGATATTATCCCTCTCACCCTCTAAGATACTTCTCTAGGATCCACAAACTGGGCTGACAAGGACATCACAAAGTTTATTCACTGCTGAGGAATAACATGCTTTGCTGTCACAGGTAGAAGGAGCAGCTTAGGCCCTGCAGACAGAAATACTGAGAAGAATATTATTTCCTATATCCAGCTGTAATTGAAAAAGCAAGGGAGAGCTGCTCTGTCCCCACACTTCAGGACAGGGATTATGGTGTCTAAGGAACCATGAAGGAGAAGACCTCTTGACAGTGTTCTTAGTCTTCTCTGCAGCATTTTCTTGCCACTGGTCTAATAAGTGTAAATCATGTTTTGATGTAAATCTGGACCCAGAACATCTGACATGTCTGGGTGAGAGTTTTGGCTACAGTCTTTATAAATCCACTGTATTTGTGCTCTGGAATGACATCTCATAACGAGATTGTGATATTCCATAGCCCAAGATTTGCTATTTGTGATAAAGATAAATTTCCTGAAGGGCAAGACTGCTGGGAGTCCTGCTGGACACAGGGGACACTCATAAGCTGAGGATCCATCTTACCTGCTCAGCCATAACTCAGATACAGGGGAGACAGTTTATTAGTGGATTTTAGACCAATTACTAAACACCATTAGCTACATATCTGACCACATATTTGTGTTCAAAACACTACACAGCACAAAAAAACCTAAAAGTAGAAAAGCACGGTCAAGAACTGTGTACATTCACAAGTCAGCCTATCTTATTGATCCAACTATACTCAATACAGCAAGTACAATAGTAAAAAAGAAATAATTTTCATGTCTAGGACAACTACATTTATTCTCCTCAGAGATTTAGAAAATTAATCCTTTGCATAATGAAATTCTGCTTTTTTTTCTTTGCTCCCAGTCGTAATTTATTTATGGAAAGCTTATATTTTTGTCTTCATCCTTATTTGTGGAAGTACATGTATGTAACATCCTTCCCTTCTGTGCTGTGAGAGAAGTTTTATATGTGTGTATTTATGCATATATACAAATCTGCATGTACATTCAGTCTACTTTAATTCTCCTAGCTATTAAAACAACTTACACCTAACTTGTTTCCTCTGTCTCACTGGGAATTAATCAGTCCAGACTTAATAAAGTAGGTGAATTCATACATTTATCTCATTTTATAAAAGCAGCCTAAGAAACACTGTCTTGTTCAAGGCCGGACAGTAAGAGGAAAGTTGTTAAAACACAACCTCTGTGTAAAGCCTAGCAGAATTAGGAAATCAGCCTAAGCCTGCTGAGTTTCAGTCTTGTTTCTCTTGCACTGAGACCGGTTGTCTTAACTTTATTTAAATGCACTGTCCTTTTGAATGACTATTTTATCCTAGTAGACTTCTTGCTCTTCATTTACATCAATATATATACAAACACACAGAAGAGTTTCATGTAGGTTAATAATATAAAAGATAAGTCAGGGTATAATGCAAGCTCCAAATGCCCTAGCCACGCACAGCCCAGGGTGAGGGAAGTGCTTGGAGCAATGGCTGCATTACTGGAAGCTGAAGGCCTTCTTGCTTGTTTGAACTAGAAGCTGCGTAAAAGCTAGTATGGTGCTAATGTTGTCTGCTCTACAAGGGAGTTGTACTCAGTGACTCGGGGCATGCCCCTAGCCCTGATTTCTCACAACTAGATTACAGACATCCCGTTTTACAGCTGTCAAGAGAAAGACAAGTGAAGCGATCTGTCTGTGGTCATACAGCATGTCCGTGAAAATGCAGAACAGGTCTCGGTGTCTCTCAAGCCTGACCTATCACTCCCTTGCAAGTAAAGCTGCGTGCACTCCACCTGTGCTGGGTACTGTGTATTCACATGTATAGGCAAATGTATTCCTGTTTATTTGCTCTGCTCCCCATCTTCACGTGTCCTGGCATAAGAGCTGACCAGGGCTGCAAATGGGCAAAGAAACTTATGGATGAATCAGTTACAGGTATGGACATCTAGGGCCAAATCCTCCAATAAAAGGAGTGCCTCGGGTTTCCCTGACTTCAGTAGTGTTGTGTCTCCGGAGCCACAGTGTGTGCTTGGCTCACTGTCTATAGCCTCAATCAGGCAAACGGTTTGTAAAGTGGTGTAAAAGAAGCATTGATGGAGTTTGACATAAAAGGTAGAATCAGGACACTAAAGCTGACCATTTAAATCCAGCAGGTCACTGATTCTTTTGTGTTGATCTGAACTGGCATAATCAAAACCTGGCTGGATTCCACTTGTGGACTGTCCATCACACACTACTTACCATCTGAATTTCCCTGCATTCAGAGAACACTCCCACCCCCTCCTGCCCTGCTCTCTGAAGGAACAGTTAGTTTGAATAGTAAGATCCCTCTTTAACAACCTTGTCTCAGAAACCCTAAATGTTAGAGGCTGCACGTCAGCACGTACGACTCAGCCATTCACACACACACATCAGTGATTTTTCCCATCTCTGACACGTTGATGCTGTTTACAAATTAACACATATATTTCTGCCTTTTAAAAAGCTGTAGCATAGTGTGACTGCAGCGACAGCCGTGTAACTGCAGAGATTCTATTGCAGAGGTACTACTGCCAAGGGGTGAACTTCCCTGTAAATAAGAGGCATGTACAGCCCATAGTCACGGTTTCTAGCCAGCGTTTGCATGACAAGTCCCTTCGGTTTTGTAAAGCAGTTAGTGGAAGGGCTTTTTTGTGTGTTTTGTGACCTATATTTCAGGTTTATTATTACCAAAGGACAGGAACCTTCCCTTGAATTACTAATCTTCAGCTAAATGCCGTGGCCACCACCACTAAACACACTAATACCAAATTTATTGCTGGCATCTGGGAAAATGATATTCCAGTAGTATCTCCATTTCTACCATGCCTGTCCTAACATTTGTCTGGAGTTGGTTTCTGTTGCTTCTGGGAAAGCAGCAGAATGATACTGGTACACATCAGGTGACAGTGTTCCTGCAGTGAGGTTGGTTCTTCTGGACATTTGGCCTCAGCCAGTGTTTCTCAAAAGAGAAGGTGATCAGGGAAAATCCCTAGAAAATAATCCCAGAAGACGAAAAAAATGGAGATACTGCTGACTGCTTCCTTGATTACTTTCAGTATCCATTTTGTAGCCAGACTTTCTGATTTCTATATCTGATCAATGCAACAGCCTCAATAGCAAATATCTTTGAGATTTTTCTCTATAAATGATTACCATAAGTTATGCAATGTTTGGAGAAGTATTTGTATTTTTTATTTTCAGGAAGACTTCACTAGACTCTCCCGCACATATTCAGCTTCACTTGTCCTCATCTCAATGCTGATAGCTCAGCATGGGGCTGCAGAAGCTGTCCCGTTTAGAGACAGTGGGAACAGAGGAAGAAGGTGATGTGTGCTTGCCAGACTGACATGGGAGGAATTTGGGGACAATAAGTAAATAAGCTGGATGCTTATGTAAACTGATCATTGGCAAAGCAGAACTCACAAATGCACTGCTATGGTAGTAACTTGGTTGTTGCAAGTGCATGTGGATGTCTCAAAACTGGTTTCTCACACTTGTTACAGTAGCAGGAAAAATATATCAGTGATATATATTCCTCTTAGGTGTCCAAAGTTTTCTTCACAGCAATAAGCACTTGTGTGGCAAGATGTACCAAATGTTTTGGCTTGTCCTAGAGCACGACAGCACAGAATAGCCGAGCCTGAGTCTCTTAAAAGACTCCTGCCAAGCACAGTGGGACCTGCTCCTGCTTGCATCAGCACTCAATTCACCCTGAAAACCAGCCGAAGGGTGGGCTGGATTTTTTCATAGTGCAACCCTCTTGACTTCAGTGGAGTTCTGTTGCAGTGAGCTTGTCCCGACACACTCACATTATGCAGTCAAACAGAGCAGCAGAGGTTCTGGCTGGCAGGCCATAAGCAAATCCCACTTCAAGTGAACCAGCCAGCCTGGTGCCAGGGGTTTGGAACAAGGAGAGAGGCACCACGCCAAAGCTGTCCCCTGCGGAACTGCATCCTTCGCTGTTACATAGTTACACTGATGCTGACAAGTGTATTTTCAATCTCTAATTTCTACTGTTTGGGGCTACCTCACCAGCGTTCGAAACTCAGTGTGGTTTATGACCAAACAGCCAGATCCCCATCTCCTGCAGTGTTTGCTTTGTCACAACGAGCACCGGGGCTGCTGTGAAGGGGTTTGCTCTGGCTCCTCTCTGGCTGCCGTTTGCACCAGTGGCTTTGGGAGGCACTAGCGCTCTCCTTTGCACGGCAAAGATATGTTCCTGGCCCCTATTGTGGCAGTTCCTGCCTTAGCAACTCGAGGACAAGCAGAGTCTGTTCCAGTTTGTCAAGCAGATGCTGAGTAAGAGATGTAATTTACTTCTCTAGAAGATTCTAGTTAGTGAAACATCAGCCCTTCTGAGATGAGCACGCTTATTTTTCAGAACTGTGCCTAGAAACGTTAGCATCTGCACCTCAAACTTCTGCAGGAATATAAGAAATATAGGAAATAATTAAATAAATTTATACTGCATGATGTTATGCCTTGTCACAGGAAACTCTGTTCAGAAACTTTTGGGAAGCAAAAGTCGTGAATCTACTGTATGCCTGGGATGAATTTCCCTACTTCTTGTATGTACAATGCTGGAAGAAATCACATTGTGATTTGTTACAGGTGAGGGATAAGATCAGTTCCCTTCACTTTCCTGTAGAGATTGCTTTCAGAATTTCCCCTGTATAGGGTTCTTCCTTTCCTCTGAAAAATTGTGGCCAGCTGTCTCCTTACCCTTAAGAAAGGGAAGCTGGCCATTGCCAGAGTTCAAAGTGCTGGACTTCCTCTGTGGATTTTGATGAAAAAAAAAAAGGAATATTTTCCATCAGAAGATAAGCATTTCTGTATAGTGAAGATACTAGTGGGATCTTGTACTTCCCCTGCCAGGGAAAAAGCCCTCCACAGTTGCTTCTCCCAATTAGTACCAATAGCAAAAATTAGCAATAAAGAACCATGACATTCTCTTAACAGCACAGATGGTGACCATGTCAGAGGAGATGGACTGGGTTGAGTGTGGTTTCTGTTTGGTGAGAGAGTGATTCTATGTCTTCGCTGTTTCCTCACAGAGATGATCTCAGACACTGTGTATCTGCAGAGGGACAGGATTTGGTCACTTTGGGTCTATCTCTAGGTCTTTGTTTCTTTTTCTATTGCTGAGAAATAATGACATTTAGAAAACTGAGCCCACACTTCCTGAATTGTAGCAGTGGGTGTTTACCACCTACTCCTGAATTCTTGACAGCGTTCCATAAATACTTTAACTTACATGAACCACAAGTCTTGACTGAGACAGTATTCAATCTGCTCAGCTATGTGTGATTTGCGTTCAGATTTTCTGTTCTTTGTTTCTTGTAAATGCAGCAGAGTAGTTGGTGTGCTTACCAGAATGATGTACTAGAAGCCGTATCTTGGAGCCCATGATTTAGAAAAAGCCAGTAAAACATCTTTTGATTGCTGGGCTGAGCTCAGATGTGGTTTGCTTTAGTAAAGGACCCTTAAATTGTTTTGTGCCTCTTCACTATTTATCATTTTAAAGTAAATTTAGCTATGGCTGAATAAACTGACTTTAAGGCTGGTAGAAATGTCACTCTCCCTTATTGCAGGTACAAAGATGAAGCTATGTAGTGGTTTAGTAATAGCTCTTACACTTCTAGATAGATACAATTGGGATTTACAGGTTTGTAAAGCTTGAAAGTTCTCAATATAACAAGTTAACTGTGAAATGTTAGAGGTAAGGGCCATAGAAGGAAGGCAAGAAGCAAAAAACCTGCTCCATTGGGTCTGTTTAACCTGTCTCCAGCCTTTGACCTGACCCTGGCATTTCCAGATAGGCCCCGAATTTCCATCATAAATGCTGAAGTGGGTCAGGAAATTGAATGATAGCACCTCAGGCAGAGCAGGTGTTATTTCACTATGGGAAAATGGTACTAAGAACTGAACAGACAAGTAAAATAAAGAATCTGGAAATGTATAAAGAAACTGAGAACTAACCAGACTATTAGGATCACAAATCTGGACATGCATGAAGGGAGGGATAATCCCTACAAAGAGGGTCTTAGCCTAAATGGAAACATGCAGCTCTCTGGGCAGGCACCAGTCAGAAAACCTACATAGCAAATGCCACCAACACCACTGGTAGCAAGGGCACTGGCTGATAAGGGAGCAACTGTCTGGTACATCCACAGACATAGAAAAGGCTTCTGTCTATAGAAGAAAAAAAATGTTTCCCTCTGTATCCTACAGACCAGAAAGAATGGAGATATGTGAAAATAAAAAAAAATTGGTTTGGGTTTTGTTGTTGTTATTGTTATGGGAGAGAATTTGCAGAGAGTATGACCTACAGGCCTGGCTGTTTTTCATGGCAGTCCCAAATGCCCCCACCAATTGCCATCCTGGTATTCAGAGCCCAGTCAGCAGGGATTAGAACTGCCACCTCCTGGTGCAATTCAGCAAGATCAGTGATCTGATTGCTACTGAAGTCCCAGCAGAGGACTTCACCAGTACTTCTTACATATCAAAACATAAGTCAAATACAGGGGAGGCAAGCAAGTCTGCACTAGAACATTAAAAGCAGTGGGGCTAAATAAGCTCCAGTGGAAAGGAAAAATTATTTTCTTTGTCTAAAATTAAAATCAGAATCAGAACTGGCAACAGGTTTTTCAGGGTAACAAATGTGTTTTGTTGCAGTCTTAGGGAAATAGAGACCATGGCTCTATCTGTGTGGTGAATGATCTCCCACAAATGGTCCTTGAGCATTCATGCGTGTTGGAGCCATCAGAAAAAAAGCTGTCCTGCTACAGACTGGCAACAGTTTGGATTCACGTCTCCTTCCATCCCTCTGTCAGCATTTTCAAGAGAAATTCCCATTGGCCCAGTGAGGGGATGTGGGGAGACCACAGCCTAGTTGGAAGTGAGCTGAGTTCATGAATCCATTTCACTCATTGTTAATGTAAGACTTCACCTGCTGATGCAGAGGAGATTGCTGTTCAGCACATCCCCATTTCTCTGCTGTGGGTGAATGAATCCCTCTATCCTTTTATCCTCCATAGTGATACAGAGGAAGCTGTCCACCGCCATATATCTATACCGCACCATCAACAGGCCTGGATCAGGTTGGAATGGTCACATGCCATATTTAAATAGTGGTTTGCTTATGCAATCTTGTTGTATAAAAGTCATTAACAGGGCAGCTGTAGGACAGAGATTATTTGGGAGAACTGTCATCTCCTACTAAGGATCCAAGAGATAGAAGATTTCCTGACTGCACACATGTATTCTCTGCCAAAGGCACTTCCTTATTATTACAACTTTCTTTGCGAGAAAAATACATTCTAACAAGCAGCTCTTAATCCTCCAACTACTGCGACAAAGGAGCCTTAGAACAAGAGTTCCTGCAGTATAACACTTTTGAAATATATGTGCCAGGAGTGATAAAAAAAACGCTTTTATACTTGGAAAACAAATCTGTTTCAGTTGGGTGCACTCAGACTGTCCTTCTGATTTGTTTAACATGCATCTTCTGTCTAGTCTGTCTGAAAAGAGACCATCTTAATGAGGCCCAAAGATGTAAGGCTTTTAGATCTTGTTGTTATGCTGTGGATGAAACAAAAACAGAACTGCTGTGGAGTGGTGAGCATCAGACAACAGAAATAACATTGATATGTGCCTTGATTTATTGTACAGCAGCCACATAGCAAGATATGTAGTTTCTGAATAGATAGAATTCTCTCAGAAGCTACCACACAAGAAAATACGTGAGGAATCCTACAGCAAAGAGGTAGGTGGCCAAGAGCTGCCTCAACTCACATCCTGCTGTCAGAATGGAAATGCACCCGCTCCCTGCCCCACGGTGGTGACCAGTGCCTGCCTGCCTCATCTAGCACTTGCTTCCTTTAGGAAAGAGCTGCTCTTCCAGCAGTGCATTCCTGCTCTCTGGTTTGGGACATCTCCAAGAAGGAGAGGAATTTGTGGAAGCTGGCAACAGGGTCATCTGACTAACTTCCTCATCTTTAGTCAATGAGTTTTGTCATCTCCTGCTTCTCTGTTGCCATGATTTCTTGATACACAGTGATACTTCGTTTATCGAGAGGTCAGGTAGGCTGAACATTTTTATCAAGACAAACCCAAGTTATATATTAACACTTATTTGGCTGCTAAAGTGTCTCTTCACACCCAATGACCTATGCTCTTCCCCACCCTCAAACAGAAGTGTTACTGAAAGTATAATTCATGTTCATTAATACTGTCAATCTACACAGTCTTGTTGTACTGAGGGAGTATTTGATGGTCACTGTCAGGGCTCTCAGTAATTTTTTTTTTTCCCCAGTGGCTGGGTCTAGTGGAGACATTCTGCTTGATCTCTGCTGTGATGACGTATTGGCAAAGAGGGGCTCTGTAAGGCAGAATAGGTTGGGTCCTAAAGCTTTCTTAGGTCAAAGTTGGTGAGTAAACCGCTAGCAAACTGGAAACCAGTGCATGTTACTGAGTCACAACAGTGAAATTGCATTTGTCAGACAAGCCTTTATTGCCACCCACAGACTGTATGTCTCGCTGAGATCAGGCTTCGTGTCAAAAAAGGGTGTAGCACAAAAGTACATTGACAGATGGGCAGTGTCCAAAAGACCTTGCAGTCCTAACAGATGAATATGAGAGAATATAACAGATTTTAGTCTCTATGCTGTAGACAGGCAATGGAGTAGGTGCACCTCCAAACTGAACACTGCAGTTCAGGGCCCCGAACCAGCTGATAATGCTTGATATTGCTAAAAATCACAGGTAAGGGCAACACCCTATGGCATTGCCTTGTGCTAGCCTCTCGTTCTAACTTAACAGAGCTGTGCTCTGTGAGTATGGCTACGTTGCTTCCAGGCGGAGATTGGTGACTGCACAGCCAGCCAGGCCCTCCATCTCCTTTCAGTTTCTATGCATTTCTTTGCCTCAGAGTTAGGTGACCAAGTCAACATCTGGCCAAGTCAACATGTACCCTAGAACATCCACCTATCACCATTCACCTATGTGATTACACTGTAAGAACTAGGATTTAACCCTAGGTCTTCTATCTGGTATCTAATGAAGGTAAACTTTCAAATTAACCTCAGTAAAGGAGTATATGTTTCAAAGCTAAAGAATTGGCAGAGTAATACACAGTTACAATCATTTTATCAACAACTTGGTTTAGACTGAGGGAGGCTGAAATTTCCTCCTGACCATAGCTGAGCAATAAAACTGCGATGCTTCTTTAGCAATCACTGAAATAGCATTAGATAAAGAGAGTTCATTGTTCAGCATTATCCATCACCATGTAAGTCACTGGAAGAATCCCTATATAGAGATATGACAAAACAACCTTCAAGAAAAAGTTGATCTTCCTCAAAGTTAAGAAAAACCCTCAAAGGAATTTCCTAGATGTTATTTTGTAGATTCTTTTTATATTCCTAAAGAATCTACACTATATTTCATCCATACATAGCCCAGAATATTCCTCTTCCATAATTTTTTATCCACAGGTGTCAGAAAAGGCTAATAATTTAGGATGATCCCATGCTAAGGACCCTACCTTGACTTACCTGGGAATGTTGAAAAATATTTAAGATGTCTAAACTATACTATCCATCACTTTCGAACCTGAACGACTACAGGATCCCCATTCAGCCCCTAATTTGCTCCATTAACCTGAGAACCAGACAACTCTTAAGCTTTGATTTACACTGTGCTCTCAGTTGTGCAATGTCAGATTGTACCATGTAAGATAGTCACGCTATTGTGGAGGATCCCTTTAATCTTTGCACTTTGTACAGGTACAATCTGAGGCAATTAAAGAACATGGCTCAGAATATTTCTATACAATGCAGTGTTATGCAGAGATTTTCAGCTACCACCAATCCATCCCATACTGGAAGCTGACCTGACTCACAGGAGTCATTACAAAAAATGTGATTATGCATAACTTTTCAAGCTGAGACCTCTGTTACAATAGTTTGGATCTTCTGGTGCCTTCAAGGAACCAAAGACTGTTGGATACCTGGGAAGAGTTAAAATATTTTTATTCATGGACAAATATTTAAAAGGCACCCTCTTGTAGTTCTTAGTCAAAGGCTGCCTGGAAGACCAACAGATACCTGGTAGAAATTGAAATCTTTCAATTTTAAAATATCAGGTGACCAGGACATGCCAATTCTCCTCTCCAACTTGAACTTACTGTGAGAAAGCTTGGTTTTCAGACCCTATCAGGAGCTCAGCGCTTGAATGTCATGAAATGGAAGCAGTAAGAATAACCAGTTAGTTTTGAGAATATGAGCAAGCAAAAGAACTCTGCCACTGTCTGCAGTTACTAATGACATAGCCAATCTGAACAGTTGGGGACAACATTTTCCATAGGATTATGAGCTTTGGGTTTGGGTTTTCTGGTGAACACAGAGAAGAACACTGGACATTTAAAAGAAATTCCCCAAAACTGAGGAAAAATTATATTTGGTCTGTATTTTAAATTTCTAATGACCTTTTTGTCATTAGAGGCTGATACTCTCTCACTTTAAAAAAGGTAAGCTTGAGTGCATTTATCAAAACCATCCTTTTTGATACCATGTCTGTTCAACTTCATGAAGAGTCAGACTTTCAGCCAGAATACAGTTCACTCAGACACCTGTAATGGAACTTCCTATTCTGGCTTCATTAAGTGCATGTAGCAAGCTCCAGACCAACTGTATGTGAACAAACCATCATTTACTCAGAACAAAAGTGTTTGTAGGGATTAAACAGATAAACCATGAGAAATAGATGTCGTCCTGCTTCATCTTCACTGTCAAACTACTGTCCCAATACCACTGGGTACAAACAGGTAGAACAACAGCATCCAGCTTAGATCTGGACATAGAGCCACTTGAAAAGCATATTGGAACAGAGACCAGTGTGGCATTAGGATAAGAAATTAAGATGCAAGCACCAGGATTTGGAGATATGATTGTGGAGAAACCGCAAAGGAAGAAACAGATGATGCTGACAGATTGTGAGGAGACACCAAGAAAAATGCATGTGGGGGCAGAAGTCTAAAAAATGAGGAGGGGATCTGGGAGAGGAGACTGGAACTGATAAAGTAACAGAAAGGAGTAGCTGGGGGAAGAGTGAAGGGAAGGGCAGGGCACACAGAAGGTGGAAGAAAGGGCTATGCTGCACTGTGCTCTGCTCCTAGAAAGCAGCAGCAAAAACAATGGCAAAGTAAATAGACCATCTGCAAATACTGAAATAGCCAAAGTGTGAGGAACTGACAAAAGCCACTGGCAATGCAATGAGGCAGCAGAGCTAGTGAACCCCACATTGCTGGTAACTTTAAGGTATCATTACAAAACTGAGGAAATACTGCTCTTTTTAGCATGCTCTACAAAGAGAGGAAATTATGATATAGAAGAAAATTATTCCATCATGCGCAAAACTGTGTTAAAAAGAAGTCAAGCCAAAGCAATGTCTCACACCTTTATGCAATTTATAGAATTCAAGATTCAATAATTTCATAACAACAGAATTTAATATTAGCTTACTACTCCCTTCACTTTGGCCTCATTTTCTGTAGGCATTATGATATTTAAGTACATTGTTGCATATTATTTATCCAAGAATAAAATGTTTTTCAGTATTCTAAGTTTATTCTACCAGTTCTCTTCCACATCATTACAGTATTTTCATCAGCTCTTTTGAGCCTTTGACTCCAGACTAAAGTAAAATACTCCAAATGAGCAAAAATGCTTATTTGACTACAGCTCCCATAGCTGACCCAGTATTCTGCTCCCAGAGTTGACCCAGTATTTCACCCCTCCAAATCAGATCACCCTCACTGTTTGTGATATTTAATTCTGCTGATTGTACATGGTGAACATCCTTTCTTTTGGAAAACTTTTGCCTTCTTTTATGTGTAACCTCTATTTCAGCAAGAGAAGTACAACTGTATATTTCCTTAAGTGAATGTGCGTGCATGTTACAAGTCCCAGAGATCTCTGTACCAGTGTTCTATAGGCTCCCTTATCTAATATATCCATAAACCTGTGTCACCTGCACAGCTCATCAGTCATGACTTTATGGTGTCTTCCACATCATTGGTCAGAAAGAATATTAGGGAGCATCCACCCATGAACTGAGCCTAAGATACACACCCAGACTGTGTCAGGAAACACACCCAGACTACAATTATCCTTGTTTATAGTTACCTTCAGAGATTTAGCAAATAATAGAGCTGGAAAAGCAGCTCCTCAAAAATTAAAACTTGTTCTCACTAAAAGATTTTGCACAGTCCAGAGAGTGTGTCTTAGCTATAGGGTTGCGTTAGTTTCAAAGTACTGGCTGCAAGGCAAGGACCATGTAAAAGTATCTATACTTAGTATGTTTATTGAGATATCCACAGCATATGGATGGTCACACAAAGAAATATGAGATGTCAGACCTACAGGAGTGGAGTGTCTCTTTGGAGACATCCTCAGACATCTCTTCTATAGCTTAAGGTATTGACAAGTCTTTCATTAAGGGACCACGGCATAGTTTGACAGTGTCCACCATCTGTAGCACAGGCATTATCCAGGCACTAGCGTACATCAGCTCTAACAGAACCCCTCTCCTCACAATCTTACCATTGTTTCATCTTAGGCAGATGACTCAGTCTCTGGTGGTCTTCAGAGATAGCAGAGGTGACAAAAATCAGCAGGGATAGCATCAAACAAGTAGACTAGAGAAATTATTGCCTTTCCTCTGTTACTGTTATGATGCAGGGTGTTGACTCCATAGGTTTTGCTTCAGTCTACTAAAGACAGAAACTTGTTGATGACTTTCAGCCCCGATGTTTGGGTGTAAATGAAGAGAACTGTTCCTGAAGACATGCAGGAACGTGGGAAAAAAACGTTTGCCAAACGATAAGGACATTCATTTTCAGTTTCATCACATCCCAGTGCTGGAGTCTGTAAAACGTCCAAGAAAGCTCAAGAGCACTTGAGGCCTTGGCCAGGCTTATTGAGATCAAAAGGGCAACACACAGACCTGCCAGAAACTGTTCTTCAGTGTCTGACTGAATTGGGTCTGAATGGCAAAATATTGGGTGCAATCTTATCCAGTCTCAGGAAATTAATCAAAAGTAATGATAGCTGGCTGTTTGACTTAACCTTTGAAAACTACTCATGCTTTTCAGGCCTATGCAAACTTCATACCAACTTTGAACTCTAGAGGGATAATCAAATCAGTAGTTCTTTTCTCATTTTACTTGGTTTGCCTGATGATGTGAAAGCAGTTGACAGCTTTGCACAAATGTCGAGATGAAATGGCTCGTGACAAAGAACTACTAATAATTCAGTGGGTCCACAAGCAGAAGCAGGTACTGGACTCCAGCCAGCTACGTGCTGGGCTGTGCTGTCATGGTACAGATCAAAACTCATAAACACCAGGTGTGGTGAAGTCAGAGTTTGAACTTAAGGGGGAAATCACTGCCATGGTGTTTGCTCAACAACTGATCTCTCAACAGATTAAATTCAGACCAGACACTGGAAACGAAACTAAAGGGCGATGCCAACATGAACAGAAAATTGCTGTGGCATTACATGATCGGGGGATCATGCAGTAAGCCCTACAGGGAAATCAGTAATGTGTAAAACAGCCTCAGCAATGAGGAGACGTGGTATGAGGCACTGGGGTCCTGACTGCCATGGCTTTCATCCAGGAGCCAGTCTCTTCGCCTCCCCTGTCCACACACCAGCAGTCCCCTCTGAGCGCTGCAGCACCAGCTCCCAAACCAGCTGGTGCTTTCTCTGACTGCTGAGGATAAGTCCCTGGCCCCCAGGCCAAGGTTCGAGCCCACATGTAGTGGTCATGGTGCAGCCCAGTGAGGAGAACTGAGGTCAGAGACAGCCTGGGATGCCTGAGGCTATGAGGGCAAGCAAGGACCCAGAGGCCCCAGAGCCAGGCAGGACAGGTCTATGGCAAAGCTGCAGAGCAGTCCCAGGCTGGGCTGAAATGGGGCTGCTGTGCCTGTGGGCAGGGTTTGTGGATGGAGGCCCCAGGTGAGGCTGGGCAGGCACACGAGAAGGTCCTTAAGCAGGCCAGCGGTACAGTGCTTCACCAAGGTGATGCCCAAAAGGGATCTACCATCATCTCACCAAAAGCACATTTGCATTTACAAAAAACAGGGAAAGCCTGGCTCTCCTTTCCAGTGAGAAGCCTCACCCTTCACTGAACTTTCCAATGCACGGTTTTAAATTTCACAATGGCTGATACAATGCATTTTGACAACTTTCTTGTCTTAAGGGCTGCTCATCTACTTACCTCCCCATAGCCTCTACCGGTGCCACTGTTTCACTTCTGTGAAACTTTGGTGTCTTAGAAATCAGGTGAGTGCTCTAGTCCCAGATGTAACCAGGTAATTTCATTCATGTTTTTCCTTCTTTGTACCTGCTAATTTTCTGTGAAAAGTTAAAAATCCCTTGTGTGGGAAAGACAGGCTAACTCATATGGGATGTGGGAGACCAAGGTAAAAAGAGCTCACTTCACAGAATAGATGTTTGGGATAAAGAAAATGACAGGGTCTCTTTTCACTCTATGACGTCTGGCAAGTTCTGTCATCTCATACTGTTCCAGCCTGGGAAATGGGAACAAACCAGCAGCTCTGAAAGTGAATAAGGAAGTAAGGGGGGAACCCACAGGGCTTAACAATGTGAATGCAACTAGACTAATTTATTGCACCTGCTCCTTTGAGCACAGCAGTCTGGAAACCTGTTCCTAGCTGCCTGTGTGCAAGCTGAATCTAGAGCAATGCTTTAAAGCCTATAGTTGCTTAAAAGATTTTTCTAAGCATATTATCATACTATTTTCTTCATTTTATTCCTCTTCAGGATTTACATGTTAACACAAGGCTAAAGTAGAAGTTATTTTCTATAGTAAAATCTTAACTGATTCAATATACTTAAAATTCAGGGTTTTTTTTCATAAAGCTTTTCTCAGAGATTATCCTTTGCTTTATTCCTTGTAGAGCAGGCCTAGAATAAAGAGAATTTGCCAGGACCTGGGGGTGTCACACACTCCATCTCTAAAACACTTATTCAAATCTGCTGGGAAGATTTACAGGTTTGCCTCTCTTGGAAGCTCTGTACTTAAAACATTAACAGGGTGAGGGAATTGCCTCTGCTCTTGTTTTCCAATGTCACACAGATGTTGTTCTGTTCTGGCTAATTCTCCCATTCTGGTACTACTCTTAAGAAATCATTTTCATAAACCGAAACTTGTGGAGTTAAGTGGATATTTTTGACTCACAGATGGTGGTTTTCTAAAAAAACAAACAAGTGAGAGAGCATTTTACTTTTTTGAAGACCTAAAAACATAACCTGGTGATGACCTGGAGGCTTGGATCTCTTAGAGCAGTAAAGAAAAAGCAGAGATGTGAGCCATCACAAGATTATTTCTGAAGCCTAATGTGAAATTTTGACAGTTACATTAAGTCCTACTTATGGTTCAGATGCACTAGGTACTATTGAGGTAAATCATATTTTCTCTCTTGTCTGATTTGGCTGTCAAAGAAAGGTCTGTCTGCTCTGTACTGTGTTAGAGCGCATTTACAGGAACTTCTGCATGCATTCCTGGATGTGGGTGTGAAGAGATGCTCATTACACGATGGATATGTTTTAACAATAATATTAAAAAGTCTTCACAATGTAATGGACAAGCTCAGAAATCAGAGAGTGACCCAGATAGATCAAGGTATTTCCACCACGACTGGGCAAGGCCCAGACCAATTTAATATTATTTTAAAGTTACTTAGGCTTTAAGCAAGTTGTGAACCAGGTGACTTTCAGAGTTCCCTTCCTCCTTTACTCATTGTACAGTTCTATAGTTTGTATGCATTGCCATGGGCTTGTCCAGCTGGGGAGTGTTGGCAAACATGTTTCCAGATGAATCAAAACATCGCTGCCATTTTACTCATTCAATCACATGCATAGGTCTACTCCTCTGAAACAAAGCTACAATATGAGGTCTGACAGGAAAAAAACCCAAGACTAACCCCAAGAACCAAGATTGGGAGGTGAGAGTCAAAGAAGTGGTTATAGAATCATGTTCTAAGCTGTCACAGTGAGACAAGGCTCAGAACAAGTGCTTTCCTTGATAACAAGCGGTTATATGTTCAAACAGAGATCTTTTCTTACCCTTGGCCTGAAAATGTCAGTGTGTAAGAGCTAACAGTGTATTAACATCAGTTTTCTTGTGAAAGAGAAAAAAATCCACAACAGAAACTTTACAATTATGAAATGAGACTTACAGTGAAGAATGCATGTCTGGTTCATGTGTTTTTTGAATGGTACAAGTGATTTTTGGAAGGTAGAGAAAGCATGAATGGTGGCGATCACCCAGGCCACCCAAGTACAGCAGTTACCAATGAAAACACTAGAAAGTGTGAGACATGATTTGGGAAGATGTGATTTGAAAAGACAGAAGATCAGGTGTTTGAGCAGTAGCTGAGAAAGTTCATTTGGACAGGGAAAGTGCTCAAAGCATTCTAATGGAAGAATTGAACATGAAAAAGGTTTTTGCAAAAATGACTCCAAAAATTCTGTCAGATGAACAAAGAGAATGTTGCAAGGAATTGTTAGCTATTTTCAACTAATAAAAATACCACCATGGTTGAGCACCCACCCTATTCACCAGAATTGGCTCCCTGTGATACCTAACCCTTCCTAAAGATTAAGTTAGTGCTCAGAGGAACCCATTTTTCTTGGTAAAAGATGTGAAAGCAAAAATTATGGAGTTCATCAACAGCTTTTCAGAAAATTATCTGCAAAATTGCTATAAATGTTAGTGGCATCATTTGCAACTGTGTGTTAACAGAGAAGGGAACTATTTTGAAGGTGATAGTTGATTTTCTTGTTCAATAAAAGGAATTATAGGCACAGTCCCACTTTTTTATGTTGGACTTCATATTATAATATTATTGATCTGCTTTGGAAACTATAGTATTATTGTTCAATTTCCCCATGCAAAAGAAAAGAGGGAAGAAGGATGACTGTAGCAGATGTACCTGTTCTCAATGAGATGTCACTGCAGGGGTCTAGTGAAAGGGCTTTCAGCTCTAAATTTGTAAGTGTGGAAAGGTTGCTTATTTCTGTAGAAGCTGTTAGATTTCTAGATTAAAACATGATTTTTAGTATAATGGAAACATATTTAATCTTCCTGAATCATGTTAATAGCCACTTATCTTACTTTCATCTACTTAAAACAAATCAGTGATGCTCAGCAAGAACTGGATGTATAATAAATCACTGACTTGACTGGCAACAGCTTTGGCATCCCTGTTTCTAAGAAATCTTTTTTTTTCCCTGGGTTTGGTGTTTATTTCTCAGGTCACATCCTCCTCTCAGGTTCTTTCATCACTTTGAGGCTACATTGCCATCTGCTTCTACCTACTAAACTCTAATATAACTTATCAAGAGACTTTCCTCTTGGGTTCATATCCACTACCATGGGCACTCTTTCCAACAGATTATGTTGTATGTAAAGGTTGAAAGATTATTTCTCCATTTAGATCATAAAAGCAATTTATATGCATGTGTTATGTTTGATAGTCTACATTTCACTTTGTAGCAGTATGGTAGTTGGTATTCTTCATCTTTTATCTACATGTGTTTGACTTATCCATGATTTTAAGATTCAGTGGCAAAGAGGGAAGCTTAGAAGTCTGAAATGTGTAATGATTGAATTCTGACTAGCAGAACCCAAACTGAATCATTTTAGCTTGATCAAAATACAATTATGATTTCTAGAATGTCACACTTTGAGCGGACACAATCTGATAGGAAATGTCAAACTCTTCAGTTTCTGGAAAAGGAAATCACCGCCATAAGCTAAAAATAATCCAATCTCCTGCAGTCAGCTGTGTTATCTAAAATTTATTCTCATAAACTTTGTTCACACAAATCTGCCCTTGCTTCCACCCTCTGTAGGATTCCTTTTTGTATTTAAGTTTATCTAGGAGTTCCTTGTTCATCTAGGCATGTCTCTTGGCATTATTGCCTGACTTCCTCTTCGTTGGCGTGCATTGCACCTGAGCTTGGAGGAAATAAACTTTGAAAAATAACCAGCTGTCTCGATACCCCCTGCCCTCCAGGGCATTAGCCAGGGCACTAACACATCCTCGAAGAGGCCAAAGTCTGCTCTCCTGACATCCAGGGTAGTAAGCTTGCTGTATAGAACAATAGAATCATCAGGTTGGAAAACCCATCGGATCATTGAGTACAACCATTATAAATACAGTTCACTCCATAGCAAACAGCAGAATCACTCACTCTGAAACCATCAACGGCACAAGTGATCTCCATTTCAGTTTAGTACATTTCATACGTAGAACTTGTAGAACGGAGTACAAATAGCAATGCATTTCACGAATTTCACACTTCACTGGGGTCTGAAATGTGTTTAGTTTGTGATCTGGGGACAGACTGAGCAACGGGATGACTTTTGTCTCTCTCCACTTGCAAAAGCAGCAGCAGCTGCAGGACTGAGACTTTTTTTAGCTCAACTCAGGCACCCATCAACAGGTTTTCCTGTGGACTGAGCAGGGAGGTATCTGTGATCTAGGTGATGGAAAGCAGCACATAGATCCAGTAGTCATGGGGAGTGTGGGATTTAGATCAGAAAAGGCCATTTAAATAGATGTTGATGATTTTCTTCATTTTTAAGTAACTTATAGTTCTACATCTTCACATATTTACATAAAAAGGAAATTGTATTAGGAAGTTTTTTGAAGCCATTGCAATAGCAAATTTTTATTGCTTAATTACAGGAGTCATTGGATGTCCAGAGGGCTTTCTTACTATAAGAACTGACTATACCTTATGATCATATCTTGATCATATCTTGATCATATCTTATCCACAAGGTAATAGATGGGGGAAGTCCCCCTTCCTGAAATGACCAGGAAAAGGTAAGAGGTTTCCTCAGGACATGAGGAATTGGGCTGGAAGGCAGAGAACTGCACCAATTCATTTGGGATCAGTAATAAAAATCAGTCAGGCACAAACACTTTTTTAAAATGGGGTTGAAGTAAGTGAAAGGCTTGCTGATGTCAGAGTGCTGAGGACAGGAGGCTTCATCAGCTTCAAAAGAGCATGCAATGATGAGCTGAAAATTCAAACAAGCTTCCACATTCACTGAGACAAGCCTGAGATCTCTACTTTTAGACATATCTGCATCTGTAATACCAGTTATATTACAGACAATGAACCAGAAATCCCTTTCATTTACAATATAATGAACTAAGAGCAGCACCATCAATTTTTACAGAAGAATATTGGAATTGAAACAGTGCAAGAGCAGAATGAGACCTTTGCAACAGTCTAAGTTGTTTATCTCTGTAGGTAGCTTTGTCTTTAAACACTTAGAAACAGAAAGCACCACTCTGCCTCTGAAAGAATTTACTGTTAGAGAACAGTCTTTGCGTATGATGGGTTTGTTGTGTATTGTATCCAAGCCAAAAAATGTAGAATATATCATCATGCACATACGAAATAGCTGGAGTCTAGTGAGCCAGTAGCGGCTGATTAGACTATCCTTGAATAAAAAAACCAACCCTACATAATGAAGGCAGTTAAAGAGATAAATATCAGCAGTTTTCTCCTGCCAGAGATCAGCTCCCAAAATAAACATTCAAAGTTGTCTTTCATTATCTATTATTAATGGACAGACTTGGAAAAAATTCTGGGGCTGTTATGAACTAATTTACTAATCTCATGATTGCAAGTGTAGTACCTCATAATTAAGAAGTAAGTAGTTTTACCCGTGAAGGTCTTTTTTTTTTCTTTATTCAAATACCTGTTGGAATGCCAGGAAGATCTCTTCATTGAAATAATCGAGAGGAATATTAGGAACTTTACCTTGATATACTGGAAACGAAACATATAGTGAGTGTATTTCAACTCAAAGATAAGGAAGACCTTAAAAGTTACAATTTTAGTAATAAATTATCTAAGTAGTATGCATTTATAAGCACTTAAACTCATGAACATTGCCTTGAAAATGCGTTTCTTTTCAATCACAGTATAAGAGCATCATTAACACACAGGAATTTTGTCCATAGGCAACTGACAACTGAGAATACTGACCAAAAAGCTACTGTATAGTTTCTGCTAGCTCTGCACTGTTCAAAGCAAAAGAATGAGAATGAAATTGTAATCTAGCACCTGCAATCTAATAAGAATGCTATGTTCCATTTTCAAAATCATTACAGCTCTCAGACCAGGAAAAAAAATCATTTTGAATTCCAAATCTTAGCTTCTGTTTGAGAGCCAGCAGTTAGAAAAGCAACCTCAGCTTGTGCTCAACTGAGTATAATTACGCTTTACTCATCAAAGAATCATCCATTTATTTTCTAGCAACGGAATTTTCTTTGTGTGCTTCCTTCTCAAAGCACGTTACTCAGTAGAGCAAAGGTGGGATTAGTTGCGCTTCTGCTTAATCTAAATTTATCTTGTTATGGATTTATGAGCTCTGATTGTTTGTTTCATAGCTCCGTCATGAAGTTTTACTGGAACAGTGACTTGGGGCTAACTCCATCATGAGTCCAGCATAGACAGATATCGGAAGGAACTAGAGTTCTGGCAACACATTCTCGCAGACAATGTCAGTGAAGGCAATGCAGAGCCTGAGGGTACTGGGAGTTCCAGAAACACTGACAGAGGTATCACATGCTGCAGAAGTGAACTCAGCCTTTTGTCAGGACAGAGGAGGAACTTAAAATTATTATCTGAATACAAACAATAGAGGAATTATTTTATTCATGCAAATTGTATCAGTTTAAATAAAATTGACGCAGAAACCCTAATGCAGTTAAATCTGTGCAAAGCCCCATTCATATTGTCTGAAAATCAGGTAACATTGTTTAATTTTTATATGTAGATTTATTGGACCTGATGCATTGGAATAGATTGGTCAGAGATGTTCAAGGCCAGCTTGGATGAGGCTATGAGCAACCTGATCCAGTGGAAGATGGCAGGAGGATTGGAACTGGATGATCTTTAAGTTCCCTTCCAACTCAAACAGTTCTATGAATCTATGATTTCAAATTAAGAGAATCTGCACAGGATTCTGTAATTTGAGAACAGCCCTTTCTTTAATCCAACTTAAATTTCTTCTAGGTACAGCTTCAGACAGAATGGGCCCTGGGATATACATGTATTGCAAGTGCATCCCAACAAGATATCAGCATTTTGTATTAGCTGCTGACCTCTTTGTTTTGTACCAGGTAGCAATGTAGCAGTCTCCCACAGTGTCACTATGAGGCTCAACTAGCCCTGAATCTGTGGCTGAAGAAAAAGAGATTTTGTACAATTTTTCCCATTCTTTAAGGTTGCCAATCTCTCTAGCTTTCTGCTGATTACAACACCACAGACTGAGCATTAGCAACACAGTGAAGTGCAACTGTTATTCATCAGAGAATACTTGGGTTCAAGAAAACTGAATAACCAGACTTACATACTGGAGGACAATTATATATTCTAAAATAACTGCAGGTCAAAATATGGTGTCTGGTTTCAAAAAGAGGCACAGCAGCACGGAGCACTAGGAAGCCAGTCACGGGGATTAGCTGCTAGTTGTGCATTGCTTGCGTCTTTGGTTTAAAGCAGAAATAAAATATAACTTGTTTGTAAGATTGTCTGCAAATGCCCTTCTTTGGACAGAATTCATTGTGTTAGAAATTCAGAACTGCTGTTGTTCTTGCTCAGCTTGCTGTGCATCCAGACCAAAGTTTCTATACAACTGGCAATGTCTTCTAGGAGCCTTTCAGACATGCAAAGCATATAGAGGGAGAAGAGAAGTAGTAAGCCTGGAAGGTGAGCAGTTTGACTGTCAGGAATGCAGGGTACTGTCACATCCTGCTGGAATCAAATGGCAAGTCATTTCCTTGTCATCCCTCCCATATCTAAAAGAGGTTATAAATATTTGGCCCTCACTGAAAAGCCCTAATTAGTCCTCCAGTTCACCAGTCACAAAGCACCAGAGCTGACATTAAACAGGAGTGACAAAGTGACAGGAAAGATCACATACCATGGCTGGAGAGCATGCCATGCTCTGTTGACAAGAGTGTTCATGGTGCTGCAGTGCCTCATATTTGCCATTGATGAGGAGGGGTCAAAGACATCATCTTGATTGATAGGTTTAACAGAGGGCTGCTTTCTGTCCAAGATAGACTCACATCTTCTCATCAGAATTATACTGAGAGGTATCAGATTCATGACAAATCTCTAAACCATCTGCAGAAGGAGATCATATGCATGCGTGGAGGACCACTTCTACCCATTACAGTGCTAAAGAAAGCTGTTGCCCAGATTACCATCTACTGAACCAGTGCCTCAGCAGCCTTGCTGAAAATGCAGTGTGCCCAATGCAACTTTTATCTGAAGCTCACTTACATTCTTTTCCTCTTTCTGAGCTCTCCTCAACTGACTTGGAAAAGTGTGGTCAATGGTTTTGTGCAGGTAATGAGTCTCTGCTGTTTCCAAATCACAGAAGTGCTCTTCCCTATTTACTGACTGATAAAAATACATGTTTTCCTAGACAGGGATTTTCATTGGAGAGGGATGACGATGAGTAAAATCAATATCCACCCTCTGGATTGGAGGGGCACACGTGGGACACAAGCTCGTGGCAGAATGCAGCCTCAGGTTTGTTGTTAACACATCAGTTAACATGTAACTTGAAATCCATTTGTGTTTCTGCTTACGCTGTTCTCAAGGTAGATAACCTATCTGTCGTTCCTGTAAGCAGCTTCCTCTGTTTCCTGTTAATGGACTAACTACTTTGTGCTGAGCAAGGGGAAGTAGAGTTGAAGAAATTCCAAACTTAAGGTCATTAAGGCTTCATAATTTAATCATCACACTATAATCATAAAGGGAAAGTGGTTGCAACTAAGAGGTCACTTTTCCAGAAATTCCCACTCCAGAGATGTCATCCTTTTAGATAAAAGAAGCGCAATGGTCTGAGGTTTCCAGTCAATGCAAGGAAACACTGTACACTTTGTAATACTCCTTTGATTCTCAAAGTTCGTGAAATCCAGATGAAGTAGGAAATTTGGCTAACTTTGAGCCATTTCTTTGCAGCCCCTAATACAAGGAACGCTGCAAAAGAACGGAACAGCAAAGGCCCAAGTGGCAGTGTGAACGATCCACTGCTTTTTCTGTGCCAGCAACCAACAGAGTTCACTGCAACCCAGAAAATAATGCTTTTATTTTTAATAAGGGCAAGATGGTAGAAATAATATCTCAGCAAGTTCCTGAATTGTGCCCACAAGAACATGACTGCTATGAGTAAATTGAAAGCTTGTTGTCTGCTTGTTGAATGCTAGTTTCAGAAAGGGTTAAAATTTGGTCAATAACAGAAATCTCAGCTATACTAGCAGTGAAAGCTGGGCAGGAATTTCAAAATGAACAAAGTTGTCTTGGTATCAATGTGAGAAAAAAAACCACCTCTAAAATTGCAGCCATTTAAAAAATATAAAAACAGCAACAACAATTGATAAAATAAAATCTATTTATCCAGTAAACAACTAGGGTCACAAAGTGAGTGACACAGAATATGAGCTTTCAGTTTGTATGCGCTGTTCTCAAGGTAGATAACCTATAAATGCGTAGTGGTACATGGTTGTACAGATTTTTATAATCGCCTCCACCCTCTGGTCAATATATATTCTTGTTTCACTGTGGTTTGTTCTCATTTTCTTCTTTCCGAGTACAGCTAGTGGATTACCATGTAAACTGTACCACACAGAAGACTTAACTCCGTCTCCTAGGATGGGGACCCTCTGGCACACACATTATACTTTAATATTATTCTGTATTTCAGTGCTGAGTACCACAGGGTAAGTAGCACAGTACTGAATGTAGCTTAATTCAGGAAGCTTAGCTGTTAATGATAAATACCCTTTTTTCACTTTTGAAATGTGGAATATTTTTTCACTTTTTAAGTGTACAATGCTTTTTCACCTTTTTAATGTGGGATGTTTTTTCACTTTTTAAGTGTTGTGTGTTTATTCACCTTTTAAATGTTGGCTGTTGCACAATTAAACCTTGTGATTTTTAAAAGGAAGAAATAATTGAATTTTGCTACTGCCTAGTTCTGCACTGGCTTCTGTCTTTGAGAGAAACCTGTAGCGTGGATTTCTAACGTCGCATCTGAAGAGAAGAGGTGTTGACAAAATATCCACAGTACTTATAAACCACTTTTGACTCTGAATATACCTACAATAACCTTTCCCTTAGGACTTGCTGATATGTAACTGCTCAAAGATAGCACTGAAGAGAGACCAAATGGCAACTTGCAACAGCTTTCCCTTTTTTTCATAGAAGAAGAAATCTAGGAAGGAAAAGCAATGAAAATTTTCTTACTTTAGTGGTCTTCACATGGTCTCTTTCCTCCTTAGCCTTGGCTCAGTCTGTTTTTCAATTGTTTGCTGCATGTAATTGATAAATCATTTGTGTGGTATTTGCTCCTTGTCCTCCTAGTTTCTCTAAATGTCATTGCTTAGATTTTGAGGGGCAGTGGGGACGTTTATGGCAACGAATTCACTTAAGGAACAGATTCCCTATACTGTGTCAAGTACAACAGAGATAATTAAGGAGTGGGCACCACAGAGGTTGGAACTGAACTGTGCCTCCTGAAACTGTGGACCACTGACAGATCATGTCAAAAAATTTTAGCCGTGGGAATTCCTTCCCTATACAAAACACCTAAAAATGCAGAGCCATCCATGCTGTGACCTGCAGCAAGATTTTGGTCTTCTGACAGCTCATCTCTTCAGGGTTTTGTAGCATCACAAGCACTACGCATTTTTTAGTATTTTCGTTCTGCAGCATTTTCAGAGTGAATTAGAAGGACTAAATGAGGTAATGGCTTTGTGTCATAAAGAAATTTGCAGGAGTTAGAAGAAATGTATAGCATTCCAACAAATAATAAGAGTTATATGGTACACTAGTTCGCTAACATTAACACATTTTGCTTTGCAAGAGTGGGGGTGACAAATGACATGAGCAAGTAAATAGCAAATCTTTGCTATTATCCTGTATTGTCTGAGCTGAGCTGCATTCATTCATCCTTTCTATATCTCCCTGTGTCTTGGACAGCTGATCTCCTTCCATTTTAGTGGGATGCAGAGCAAAGGATGTTCTCCATGCAAGATCCCTGGAGGTGTTCAATAAATGCGTAGACATGGCACTTCATGACATGGTTTAGTGGGCATAGGGTTGTCGGGCTGGCAGTTGGACTTTCCAACTTTAATGATTCTAGCATTCTATCAAATGAACATATTTCATCTTTGATTCACTCCAAGCCTTTTCATGAAGGACTAAGTTCATACTGGAAGTCAGTCATAGATGAAACCCTGTGTCTATTCAAATATTCAGTGAAACACCCAAAACCATTTATTGAGGTCCCAACATTCTTAAACAGTTTTTGAGTCACTAATTCCATAAAGGATTCACTGTGTTGTTTTTCTTGGTAGGATCAAGCAAAGACCAGCTGGTGGCTTGAGAACATGGGATCCTGAAACAGGTACCTGCATGTCATTAGTGCTGTTAGCATCTAAGGTAGATTTTGAATATCCTAGCTCCTATTCCTTACTTTAATGTGCTGTATTTCAGCTTACCTCGCCAGATGTGATTTTAACAACAACTCAAGACCATTTTGTGACTGGACCCAGCCTTGCAATGTCAACCAGGGAATGTGGATACGAACCAAGCATGAGACTCCAACTGATGGAACAGGTCCCGAAGGAGACTATCCTGATGGAAGTAAGTGCTTGCATGTGGCATTGTTGGTTTCCTTTTGTCAGCTTGACTACCTTTATTCTTCTTTCTTTGGAAGAGAAAATAGATTCCTGAAGCCCTTAAAATGTCTTAGTTTTGTTTCAAGCTGACACCTGACCTGATTTTTCACTGCTTCTGTTATAAGGAAACTAAAATGAGTTGCCACATCATGGGCTGGAAATCCTTATCAGTGCATGGGATTAGAAGAAAGCTAATTATATCATGCATAAAGCCTCATAGGTAATGCAGTGACGAACAACAGATCATTATTCAAGAGAAGACTTTTGGTCAAATTATACTGATATCAGTTAATGGCACTAAACGTAATGACTGCTGTACTTTCAGTAGAAAATGTTAACTCCAACCAAGTGTTACATGATCAAGCCGGAAATTAATGAATATCTTTTAAAACCTTGTCCTTAGTTACATGTGATTGAAAAAAATGGGGTCTAATATGATCATATCAACAAAAGAGAGCTTACTATGGCTCCATCTGTATTTATTTGAACTGCTGTCCTTGCACTAGCAGATCCATTTACAGAGAATCAGTCTGCAGTCATATTGCTTTCTGTAATTATCCTGAGGCTGACAGGTCAGATACTGTTGGACTTAGTAGCAGATTACAACAGTAGTAGTTGGGAATTTTGCTAAATAATTTTCCACATTTTTGGTATTTTGATAATAAAAATTAAAATTGCCTGTTAAAAGAAGAAATGAAGTATTTTTAATTTGAATTCATACAAATAATAATGCTTTGCTTTTTTAATTGACACAGATCGTATGACTTTAAATATGACTTACATTTCCTTGCCAACTAAAATACATAAGTGAATGTTAGATAATATATGTGGAGCCATGCTTCACCATACAGAAATTGTCAGTCATTTCTTTTCAACTCCTTTCCATAGTCAGATGAGCAAGAATTGGCTTTAACTGTACTAGGGAATTGTAGCTTTGATCTTAGCCCTTGGGAGGCAAAAAAACTTCAGCCTTAGTAAAGCAAGATGTGATCTCATATCAAACCAATTCAGACTAAACATTTCAAATCCTAAAAGAAATACTGTGAGCTTCTGAATTCTGAGAAGTTTCCTTCCTTCTTATAAGGTCAAACCTAAACATTTTAATGGAAATATCTGCATTGCTTTCTACCCCTTCCATTCTGAGTCAAAAGGAAATGGTGGTGGGTTGGAATTTACTTTGTGCCTGGGATTTGCTAAACTTGGGACCAGAATACTTTGAAAAAAGTAGCTTCTACAAGGGAAATTATATGACAGATTGCATTATTTTTCCTTGAAGAAAGAAGAAACTGAACATGGATCAGTGGAGCACTGTGTTTGGAGGTTCTGTCTCTTGAAAGAAGCCCACATCTTTATTTGTGATCCCAAACTAACTGTTCATGTGAGATAGGATATATTGGCTTTGCTCTCTAACTAACATTCTAATTTGGATGACTAGATGGTGCTAATCACTGCAATGTAAATTCCAAACACCTTCTACTTTGTTTCTTCCAGAGTTGGGTTGTATTTCAGTTTTAAATGACACCTAACAAGTTGCAAAGATTCAACCATATTTTTTTTTTCATTCTGCAGGTGGCTACTTCATCTATCAAGAAGCAAATAATCTGATTCCATTTGACGTGAATCGGCTTGAGAGCCCAGATATTGTGGTTTCTGAAAAAATATGCATAGACTTCTGGTACTATATGTTTGGGTCAGAAGACATGAATGAGCTGAGAGTGCTTATCCAAGACAGTACTGGGGTCTCTACGGTGTGGAGACGGAAGGGAAACCAGAGTCCCTTCTGGACCTATGGCATCATCACTCATACTTTTCCAACACAGAGAACGATAAAGGTAATATATTTTCAGAATAAGTTTCTTTGAGCAGTGTCAGCATTTGTTCTCCCCTTGCAGGCAGCAAGAAGTCGTGCATGTAAGCTAGAAAATATAATTAAAATTTGCTTATTTTGTAAATATAATGACCTCATGCTCTGTGCCAATGAACTATGAGAAGAAACAAAAAACACCCTAGGCTTTACTGGTGCTAGTAGTCAGGGGATAAATTATATTGAGTCTTCTCTCTTCTTTTTTACTTTCCTCTTCCATTTTATCATGAAGTTAAATGCAGGTTTGCCTGCTGTGAGTTAAGGTTTGAACTTTGAGATGCTGCCTACATTAAACTCCTCTGTAGAATCCAGACAACTAATTCTCATAAATCATTTATCAGTCAGCAGTGTAGAGAGAAATGTTTCTTGAAGTCCTTACCTTATTACAGAAAATATATTTTAGGTTGCTGAAGGAAACTAGAAAAACTGTTACAGCCTCAGCCTATTTGATTCCTGTAGATACAGACCAGAAAATATTTTGAAAACATGCTAAGGAAAATGGTCTCCTATTTGCCTAAACAACTCTGATGCAGTGATCCACTTTGTGTCCTGCCTAGGTAATTTTTGAGGCTGTTCGAGGGCTGACAGAATATGGAGATACTGCACTAGACAATGTGCGAGTAAGGGATGGATCCTGTGGTAAGTTTATGTTTGCATCTTAGTTTATAATCCTTCCTTGCCTCTGTTTAAACTGTTGACCATTACTCAGTTCCATGTACAATAAACTCCTCGTACCTTCGAACCACAAGAGACAAATGATAAAAACTTTACAGCTCACTTCATTTGAATGTTATCCATTTTGTTGTAGTTTCTTCCTTAATCTTTCCTCAGCATCTCAAAGGTTCAGAACAAGCTACCCCGTTTCCTGCAAATGTGACCAGGTCACATTCACGAGGTCCAGCAAACTTTACCTTTATTTTAAGTCTGAAGTGCATCTCTAAACCCTTAATCTGGTCTTGGACTCCAGATTAAATGCTCTAAACAGCATTTTATAGCAAATCTCAGTTCATAAAAGCATCTGCAAATACACAGCACTGCCATATGTCACAAGGAGAAACATTAGTGAGTCAATAAATCTGAGTTCAACTGCTGATTATGAATCAGCAATTTGAACTTGATCCCTGATCTTATAAAAACAGTCAAGACTGACACAAGATGTGGATGACTAGGATCTGGAAGTGAATTACAGTTTCATCCTGTCTTTACTGACAAGCATGTAATATTTACAAAATGTGAATTGAACAAGAGACTTTCTGAAAATTATACAGAAAGTTCAAGTTATGTGAAATCTATTGGTTTCTTCTAAATGGTAATCACAACTATCTTGCAAAATGCCCACATCCAGGTGAGTTTGAATCATATGGTTAGCACAAAAGCAGTACCATCATAGTATGTAGTTACTGCTTCATTATTCAAAAATCTTTAACTTATTTCCATATGACTTGTTTTCTATATCACAACTTAATCCCTATAAATAATTTCATTGGCAATGTCAGTAATGAAGGCCGACTGCCTTGCTTGTTGGATTCATGTAGATTATTATATACCTATCAATAAGTAAGTTGGAAAGCTTTGTTCTCCTAGATCAATTCATCTCTTGGTTATCTCCTCATACATCGGCTGTTCTTGCACACTCAGTGCATAGTGGAGGTTTCATAAGGGTCCAGTAGGAAAGTATCTGAATTAGGAAAGTTGGTTTTTTGCTCTGCAAAGAGGCAGGAGTGAATGTGCATGTGCTCTGAAGGTTTTAGTCTGTTGTACTTCCAGAGGTTCAGATCCATTACTCATTTGCATGCCACGTGGTGAAGGAACATGACGTCAAGAAAATACTCCTGTATTGCTATCTGACATGTAAAAGTATATCGAGAAGACGACTTCTTTCAAGATGTTTTTGTGATGGATACAGAATAGGTGGAGAAGATGCTTATATCTGATAGCAGTCAGAAGCAGGCTTGAGGGAAGACTCCACAAAAGGACTGTTTGTTGTGTCTATTAATAGAAAGCTCTTACAGCTGTCACCTTCCTAAGAAATAATTATAATTTTGAAGAAACAACAAAAATCTGATTAGAAACCATCAGTGCCCTAAGACTTATTTGCTTCTGCTATATGGTATCTGCTGGCATCCTACTCACATCCAGGCCTGCCAACACTTGCAGACACTTCATGCCTTAAGACACGTGCCAGAGGGAGTCACAGATCCAATTGTAAATAAAATTTCAGCTTCAGGGAAACATGTTGGCACAAGCTATGTCACTGTCAACAAGCTTACAATCAGATGAGCTTTCCTAAGCATTCAAAAGCCACGCATAACCTAATTTTTAAGTATAGGTAGTTGTACTCAATTCAATGAAAAACTTCTAACTTTATGCTGGTGAAGAATAAGTGGAAATTCGGGTATGTTGGTGTGTATGTAGTGTTCACCCTGTAATGTTATAACTCATTGCATTGACTTGCCTTTCCTACAAACAGAAGCTGTCCCTGAACCACCAACAACTACACCATCAGGATCTACACCACAAGGATCTACACCACTTCCACTGACAGGTAATTTTGGCCAACCACATATGCTAGACAATGGGTTGTATAAGGGCACCTAAATGCTACTTACTTGCTTCAGTCAACTTCTTGGGGTATCTGCCCATGGCATTGCCTTATGCCGTATAAATCTGCCTTTTCTATTTCAGTTCTTCCAATGTAATCTGTAAAATGGGGATGGCTGTGTTTTCCCACAACACAATGAGGTGGCTTTTATGGTTGTATCCATGAGATAATGAGAATACATTCCTTCTTCCTGTCTCCAGAAGCAGTTTGCAGTATACATGGGGATCCTCACTATTTGACATTCGACAAGCAGCGTCATAACTTCATGGGCACCTGCACCTACACCCTCTCCAAGCTCTGTGAGAGAAACAGCTCACTGCCCTACTTCAATGTGGAGGCAGCTAATGAGCACAGGGGAAGCAACACTCGAGTGTCCTACGTCCGATATGTAGATATTGATGTGTACGGCTACAGAATCAACCTGGATAAAAACAGAGTTGTTAAGGTAAGATTGGAGCCCACTCTGTCATTGGTAGCTCACAGTGGGAATGAAGAAATTGTTGTACAATGACTACTGTACAACAATTGTACAATTTTATACATTTCCAGCATACATACAGTAGTATTTAGCAGCAAGTCAGATACTTAGGAGTAGGAGGAATCTGAAGTTCTTAACTATTGGAATTTGAGAACTGAAAACATAGGCTAGAATTTTGCATGGGGTTTCTAAAAGGTGAGATTAGAGCTGACACTTCAAATGGGGTTGGTAAACTAACATACATTTCTAGCTTGCCTCCCATACTCAAGCTTCGTCTGCTTCAGGGAATAAAAGTGCCCTGCATTAACTAAGTCCATGCTAGTGGTTATTTCCCAGTCCTGTGTGGTAGCTTGTAAAGCTGCATACTTATCTGATTTCTAGTTATTCCCCATCATTGCTAACTTAGCATAACACCTAGCATTTGACATAAAGCAGAACCATATATGGGAATTCTAGTGTGACAATCTGATTAATCTCCTCCGCATACTGATTGTATCACTTGACCAGCTTTATATTTTAAGGCTTTATAGCTCCTTACCATAAGAGGGTAAGACAGCAAATGTTTTTTATTCAAACAGCCAATAAATGCAATAAATAAGTAGGTCACCTTACTTCATTCCACCCTTCTTATAAGAAAACTGTACAGTGATTTATATGACAGGGATAAAGGTTTAGATGAACAATTAGATCCTTCCCACCTGATGTTAGAAATGCAGGGAACTCAAATATCCACATTTGTCCAACAACTTCTCTTTTAGACCTTTCCCTTATATTTACTATTTTTATTATGTATATATTTCCAAGCAAGCAAAACTTGCTTACATATGTAATAATAGCAAACAAAGTAAATGTGAATTTTAGCAAATTTTAAATAAATTGTAAATTTTACTTGCTCACTCACTTTCTATTGTCTGGCATTCCATATGTGAGAATTAGAAAGAGAAAGGAAAAAGAAAAGAAGTTTTTTCAAGATTTGTCTGAAAATCTAAGAATCCATTCTAACTACATTTTTTTAATCTTATTTGATCCAACATAAAAGATAGGTTGTTAAGCAGTTACCACTGACAGACCATGCTAAATCTTAGATTTTTCTGGCTGGGTCTGGTTTACCAATCTTGCTTTAACTGCACTTGGAAGCTATGTAGCTACATTATTATGGCCTCAACACATTATGTATATATGTACCTATAAACAGCATTCATGTTAAATAATAGTGCAATGAGAGTTCTTACTGCAAGTCCCATGCTCAATATAGGGATGTGACCTAAGAGTGTCACCATTAAAAATTTGTCTTTTGAAATTACTATATTGATTTTGCTTCTCTGCCTGCAGGTTGATGGAGTCAGCCAGGTGCTCCCTCTGACCTTGGCACAGGGTGTCAGTATTTTCTTCAGTGGGTTGTATGTTGTGGTTGCTACTGACTTTGGGTTGAATGTCAAGTTTGATGGAAATCACAGAGCAGAAATCACCCTTCCCAGTACCTATATGTCTAAAGTCTGTGGAATATGTGGAAACTATAACGGGCACAGAGAAGATGACTTTCTTAACCCAGATGGAGAGATGGAAACAAACTCAGCCAGCCTTGGCAACAGCTGGCAGGTTTACAATGACTCCAGGTAGGACTCCAACTGGGTTGTTAGGTGTTAGCTGTTGGTTATGCAATAACCAGTATTTTATGGAACTGTTGTATAAGAACAGAAAAATTCAGGCACATAGGATGCAATATATTCTTGTCAGTGCACTAACTTTGACTATCTGGGTAAAGTTTCACAGTCAATTAAACTGTGCTTAAGAAGAGAAAATTTGAATAAAACACTGCGGATACCTAATAAAGTTTCAGTTATTGTTATAGCATATTAGTGCTAAAACTTGAAGATCCTGTTTGAAGTCTTCTGAGATACTTTATTTTATTATTTAGTTTAGAATTTCACAATATATTATTTAATGATAGATATTTAACTTTATACACTTTTACTATTTTGTTTGCAATCCCTAGGTATCTTCCATGCAGAAAGCTTTACTTAAAAGAAAGCCAGAATTAATATTTAGGTCTCTTCCTGGACTCTCAAAGGCTTTAATGTTGAGATCATATTAAAATCTGAATTTCTATCCTAGGTGTTGGAAATGTAGACCTTTAAAATATGTTACACTTGGCCTGGGGACATCCCTGTTTTGTTAGATGTGATTTGAAAAGCATCTTGGGTACTTGTGCATGCAAAGTTCATCAGTGAATTTTTCAACAACTATTTTTCCACACTAGGTGCTTACCAGATGATGGCCACACCCCAAATTGCACTGCTGATGAACAACACATGATTGAAAGCAATGAATACTGTGGCCTGATCACAGATCCAAATGGTCCATTCCAGAATTGCCACTCAGTAGTTGATCCACAAAGCTATTCTGAAGCTTGCCAGTATGATCTCTGTGAACTTCATTTGAACAATACAGCTCTCTGTCAAAACATGCAGGCTTATGCAGATGCGTGCCAAGCTGCAGGAGTCCAGCTGACACCATGGAGAAATGCAACATCCTGCAGTATGTATCAAACTTCAGTTCTGGCATCTCCTTACCTGAGAATGTCTGTGTTTAAAACCTGTAATCAGCTTGCCTATCTATGTATCGTGTGTGTAACAAGATCTAAAAGTAGAATAGAGTACTTGTATACCCTTATTAGTTAAAAAGCATAACAGACGTTGGACAGGACTATAACACAAAAATGACAAGTCTGGGGCAAATACCTAACATAACACTGAAAACCTCAGCCCAAGTCCAAGAATTCAATGCAATCATCTTCATAAAGAAGAGATCTCCCAGGAAATTCTCTCCATGAGTAAACTTCATAGTCTAAACCTCAAAAGAAAATGAAGAGTTATAAGATAGCAAAGGCAAGCAACAAACTGCTTGAGAACACTAAGGTGTCCTTAAATATTTTAAAACAATACAGAATAAGATATTAGACAAACCCCAATACTTCAGTTGTTAATAATTATTAATAATTAAGTTTATCTTTTATTATCCAGTACTATCCTGCTCTGAGAACAGTCACTACGAGCCCTGC
>WAAB01025951.1:0-26089 GCA_013389865.1 Piaya cayana
TCTGTGATAATAAAACACGGCAGTGCTACTCAAGTGTAAAGGAACACCTAAAATGCATTTCTATACTTGTAATTCAGTTCCTGTATTTTTTAATTATAGATAACAATTTAAAGTGAAAATAATTATTCATTCCATAAATACTGTTGTACTAGATCCCAGGCATATAACTAAGAGGCCTTTAATTTTAATTTTGTATACTGAATGCCTATTTTTTTTTAGATACTCCATATTCTATATTCAGGGCCTATACCTGCAAAGCTCTAAGCTTCTACTTTTGTGGAAGCTGAAGATACTGCATGGTTTGCACATTTAAGAACCTAGCTTTTATAATGACAGATACAAATAACACAGCTGCGTCAGGCACGTTGCAAGGCATTTTCCTTCCTTCTAATTACTATCTATTTCAATTATGCTGTCAGTGCTCCTTGGCCCATCTCAGGTTGCAGCACCATTTTCTTAACCATATACAGCCAAATAATGATGGAGCATCTTCCTTATAAAGTCCCTAATACCTAAAAGAGGAAACCTACCATCACAACATTCAGCATTTTCTGGAAACTGATCTCTTTGATGGTAGAAAAATAGCTGGCCTGTAATCTCACTGATAGTGTGAAAATGGCTGTCTCCAGTTATTTGCAACTGGATATACAACCTTTCAGCCTACAGTAAAGATTAAAATCATTGGCACATGATTATTGCTAGGTGAGGATAGCCTTTCTGAAAAGGCAACTGTATTTCTCAATTCTAGTAAATGCAGACACTCACATCTTAAAAAGCACAACAATAACTGGCACTTTTTTGGCAGACTCAGCAGGCAGGTCAAAGATTGTCTCAGCATGTAGAATGAATTAACATTTCTCTCCCAAGAGCGGGTCCTTCTAGAAAAGGCTTAAGGCAGATTGGTGGGGCATTCAAAGGAAAGCTGGAGAGGGGGGTGAAAACTTTTGTTTATACAAAGATTTTTCAGATTTAGATCTAGAAACATTTAAGTGTTTTAATCTTGTATGAAAGACTCCGCCCTTCCCTGTTCATCCCTTATCTCCTCTGTTTGTCTCCATCTCCTCTATAGCCCACCACACACATACTAAACTCTCTTCCCCCATTCCGCTCTCTACTCCCACTCTGCCCTTTCGCAGGACTTTGTATGTCTCCATCCCTGCCTTTAGTCCTTCATCCCCACTTCCTTGTATTCTACTCGTACTCCAAACCCGACTTTCCTCACTATTCCTATCCCACTTCTGAGTTTCACCCTGTGTGTTTTAACTTCTTATCCTCCAGATTTAATTTCTGTGCAACGGCTGCTTGCTTCCTCTGAAGTCAAAAGGAATTGTGGAAGGCCTTACTCCATTGCAAGAAATAATTTTTCACTATCAGCCATACTTACAATGCACATAATTTAAGAAGCACTGTTTCTTTCACCTCTTGCTGCAACAGGATACAAAGCGATCACTTTGCTTTTGTCTCGCCATGCTCACAAGAGAGCAATAAACATCCTCTAGTGCTGCATCAAGCTGGCATTGACAGTTTACATCTGCATTCAAGTCTTCCTGTTTGGTCATGCACACACATCTGTGGTAACACAAATTAAACTCTGAAGAGATTCATAAGCTATTTGTAACTAGCCTGCAACTATTTAATGCCAAATGAATAAGGGTAAAAAAAGCAAATAAATTAAATAACAAAGGATGAGGCAGAGAGCATATAACTAACTTAAAATGATGTAGTCTTCCTGACACCCAAACACAGTTGCAGTCCTTGACAAACAGGTAGTGGAAGGACTATTCCATTTTCAGTGTCCTCATGGACATAATATAGTGACCTGAAGAGGCAAGAGCTAATTCTCTCCTCACTTTCCTTCCTGTTCGGAACCTACAGTCGTAAATGCAGGCTGGCAGAAGTGGCTTGCCTTGCTGGCTCCTCACAGACGGATGTAGCAGCAGTGGCTACAACTTCCGCGTGCCTGAAAGAATTAGTGAGCATTGTGCCTCCCTGTGATTCTCCTAGACATTGCATTATACCTAGATGGCATTCTCTCACCCAGAACCATGGTTTACCGTTCCTCCAGCAAGGCCATAGTACTCCCTGCTTAGCCTACATTCAAATCACTCTAGTCACTTAAGAAAATATCTAAAAGGAAATAAATACCAATTAAGGCACAGCCACTTTAATACAATACAGATCAGCTTTGGACATCATTTCCTTGCTTTCTATCAGATAAATCTCCCATTTTTGAACATTTCATTTTGTACTTAGATTATGTCTTTGCAGATAAGCTTTAAGCACTACCATCTGTTCTGCAGCCATCACATGACCCTATCACTTTGATTCAGATCAATACAAATCCCTTTGACAATAAGGAAACAGCAAAATAACGCACAGTTGTTCCACAAGCTGCCACAACAGTAGGGTGTTCAAGGGCTGCATTACAGTGGACGTAAAAGACAGGGGAAGACTTTCCTGTCTGTGCCCCACAGTGTCCAGGCAGCATTCTGACACTGAAGCTCCTTGTTTGCTAGGGGGATTGAGTCAGTGTTTCAGAGCTGTGCTCAGCAGCCCCAAGGGCTGAAAGCTTAGCCAGGGCCCCATGCCTCTGCATGCCTGCTAGCATTTAGAAGCAAATCGTGAGTCAGAGGGAATACACCTTTCTCTTGCAGATGTAAAAGCACTATAGTTACACCTCTCAATCTCTGAGGCATTCTTTCCGCATCTGTCCTCTGCAGGCTACTGGCCCACAGCCACTACAGTTGGCCATTGCAGCCAAAGATCTTCCCTGCTGGTTTCCAGGAGAAAGGCAAAAGCAGAGTTTGTACCCACTACTGTGGCCACATCTATTAAGAAAACTCAGTGAAAAGGCTGATGCATATTATGCAGATATTTGGAGCATTCTTCTACTTAGAATTACTCATTGGAATGGACCTGTTTAGCAGGAAGATGATCCTATTCAGATTCAAAATGCAGAAGACAGCACAAAATATTTCTCTTTAAGATTTGAAAGCAACACAAACTGTACTATCAAGTAACTTGCAGTTCCTAGCTTTGCATATGCAAACAATGTATATAATCGAAAGAGAGCACATTGCAAGTCTTCTCACCATGTGCACCTATGCCCTTCCTCAGCTAAGTGTTACAAACATTGTATCATTCAGAAGGTAATTTCTCCTATTTTTACCCATGGATAATTTTATGAGGGAATGTTTCAGCTGGATTTGTAGTTGAACACATGAACAAGTTGTGGTGGTTTTGGGTGAAACCAACTGCTGCATATTGCTACTTGCAACAAATTGAAGTTTAGTCTAATAATTTATTATGAAGGAAAAATATAGCAATAACCCAGTGTACCAAAATCAAGCTAATTTTGGTACTATGACTCTTCTAATGTTATATAATTTACAGATGAATGCAACATTTCATTTTCTCCTCTTATTTTAATGGCATTGAAAATTCACTGAAAATTACTGCAATATGAATTTCTGTTTGAAAACTTTGAGGATGAGACTAACAAAATGCTCAGCTTTCAATGGTGCAAAGACAGAAATGTCTCAGACCATTCATTTGCATTTTAGCATCTATTTAAACTTGATGTTTTCTCTATGTTTGTAAGCTGTTTCAATAGCTAATCTGCAAGCAATTGTTGATTATAAATCTCTTGAGAGCGTGCTATCCTTTCTCTATCAAGCTAAAGGGGAAAGGGTGATTTATTTTAAGTGTATTGATGATAGAAGAGCTCTGAATAGCATTTTATCTGCAACAGTATACTTGAAAGAACCGAAGTGCAAGTTAAACAAACAGTAAGAATGAATGTGTTTTTTTCAGGGGTGGTCCTCTTGGAAAATGTTAACTGCATTGAAGTTACTGAAATATGCAATTAATTTTAAGTTAACAGAAGTTGAAACTGTCATTCACCTGAGCAGGTGGTGGAAGAACCTTCTTGCATATTTGCTGATTGGGTCCCTGTACTCCAGCACAGTTGTATCCAAGAGGGGTCTTGTTGGAGCATAAAAGGTTCCGAGGCTTGCCTCAAGCTGTGCTGTGGAGTTCAAACACAGCAACGATGAAACAAGTGAAACTCTTTCAATTACAAGAGGTTGTTCATGTTTGCAGTCACTCAAATTCCTCAAAAACTAACAAAATGTGATGTTGTTCTAGGACAGATGAAATTAAAATATGACAGGCTGTACAAACACCCATGTGCACATAAACTTTCACTTGGAGGCAGGGTTGACAAAGACTTTGAGCAACAAAAGCTGTCAAAAGGATGAAGAAGTCTACAACACATCAGGTTCTCACCAGCAGCATGCAATTAAAAGTGACTCATAAGAGTAATACAGTTTGAACAAGTCTGTCCAGTAGAGATCAACTCTCAATTAGCTCAGTCGTCTTTGTCCTCTTAGGCAAATGACAAGGAAACTCATTTTTTGGAGGTATTATTGTGTCAAGTCAGTGGGTGCCAGAACCCTTCTTGTGATGGCTGTGAGGTCCAAGAAACCTCTTTCAGCCAACAGTTCTTTTAAAAAGGGTCTAGAAACCCTAAGGAGTAGACTCTCCTACAGTGTGTAGTGGTGGGAAACAGAATTACCTCCCTTGCAAAAAATAAATTAAAGCCCTTCTGTTACAGAAGTTCTCTCTGCTTTAAATATTTTCTGACTACTATACTCCACAGATGCAGCTCTTAAGCATTTTTCTACATGTTTCCAACACAAAATTATAAATAGTACAATAAAATACAGGGTATACATTTGTGTCTCACCTGCTTAGCTGAAAGAAAACTTAATGATCAATAAAGTTTGTGTTATATGACTTCTGCTTGAGAATTAACACACAGTACAAGTTCTTATAGGCAGAATAAAGACAATTAGCTATATATTTGCTGTGTGGGTTCTCTTTTCAGAGTGAATGTGTCAACTGCTACTCAGAATTTTGTGTGGGTTTTAAAAGCAAAATAAAACCTATTTAATTGATTTGCTATTATTAACATTGCTTTGAATAAGCCATTTCTGTGACAATGCTTCTTCATGTCCAAGTGTAGTCACATTTTATTTTATTAGGCTTGATAGTAATACATGTGCTTATAGTACTGTAGTAGAAACACTGGCAAACTGTTAGTAAACTAGGTTTTGCATTATCTTAAATCTAGACTGTAAGATAAGTTGAACTTTAAAGGTTTTGGGGTTTTTTTTCAAGACAAATTAAAATTCCATATAGCAATACCTTTGCAAAACAGAGCCATACTCTTGCTATTGCAGTTTTCTTGACAGCATGTTTTGTACTTCTGAAATATTTTAACCTACGTGGAATAAGAGTAACTACTAGCACAGCTATAGATTCATTAGATAGCCCAGCTTGATGTTGAAGGCAGAATAAGGATCTCAAAGATAACTTCACATCACTATAAATAAAAGGCCTTACTGGGCTTTGCTAATAAAAAAGAAAACAAATTACCATGCCAAATTTGTTAGATTCTTATAGAATAACCCCTGGACAGAATGAAATTCTGTCTGCTGTAAACAGTGTCAGGGAGCTGCATGGGGGGGAAACACACAGACATCTATTTATAATGTGCATATTTTTACAAGAGTTTGAAAACCAGCCCTTTTCATGGATCCTTTTAAGAGCATAGGTTTTTAGAATTTGTGTGCTATGTTTGCAATGCAGAGATTTTTCAAAATCAAATCCCCCTAAATGGAATAGCTGATGACTTGGCAGCAGTGTAGGACACCTTGGAGTTTTTCTATCATCAAACACACCAGAATCCTAAGCATTCTTTCCTGCCACAAAAGATGCCTGGTCCCCAGCTGTCTGCCTGCTAGTCTGGAGGGTAACACCTTCACTAAATCAAGGCACTTCAAATCTTGAAGTCTATTGAGTTTCGAGATAGATAGTAAATCAAGAGCAAGGCATCACATCATGCTTCAGCAGAGACAAGGCTGAACCTAAAATTCATCATTTCTTGTGAAGGAACCCAGCTACTACTGCAGGGGGTCAGAAGATTACAGGGAGGACAAATGCTATAATCCTAAAGGAGGCAGCAGAGGATAGTGTATTCAAAGCCTTTGGATCTTACAATGAAAGAACGACCCTGCAAAAGCACCTTAAAAACCAAACTAAAATCTCTTGTCCCTGTTGCAGGAAAACATCCCTCCTTCAGGTGGTGCTATCTCAGAATGAATATATAACATTTAAATACTGTATTAACTAACATTATTCTGCTATGTAAACTACGTAATATAATAAAGCTACAGGACACCAAAGGTAGCGCTATACATATTAAATAATGCGCATATCACATATATATTAAAATATGCATTAATTTAGTATCACTATTGATATAAATGAACTAAAATGCAATCAGCACATTGATCCAGATTTTATTGAAATGCCTCTTTCTACATATGACATTTGATTATGGAGTACCATAATCTGTCTGACTGCCTGGATTCTCACTATTGTTTTCTCTATAAAGTCAATAAATACATTGTCATAATCCATATATGAATTATAGACACCACAAAAATTAAAACACAATTACACCCTTACCTTCTCTGTCTGGTGTAAGTTTTTGTTTAAGAAGGTAATTGACAATGGCACTCAAGCATATATAACACTGACGACCCATTGTGTTCCAGTTCATGGTGTTCAGGACATTAATTGCCTCTTGTATCTCATCATAACGAATGTACTGGTGGATTATTTCCACAAAGCCCAGCTGTCCTCTTGTGATCACACCTTTTACAGGAAATATTAATACCAAAGATAGTGTTATGAGTATGTAAACCAGTGGTTGACTACTTTTCAACACAGACAAAAATAATGCTATTGGTTAAAATCAAGAAATTTGAGTTAACAGGCTTCACCATTAAATTTGTATGTGAGGTAGCTCCTTACAGTCTTGGTATATTTGGAATGAGGGTGCTTTGGACAGCCCAGAAAAAAACATTTGCAAGCTTCACATGCGGACTCTGAGAAGATGTGGCTAATACCCATTACTGACAACAATATGTATGAAGCTTGTTTAAAACATGGTAGAAAAAGCTTATTTCCAGTTTATCATTATTATACTAGAGGTAATAAATTCGTGTTCTTTGCACCTCTTTCCTGTAGGAAAGTACTGTTGGACGACACTAAAAACTAGCCTTTGTCTCACAGAAATGTACAAATGTATACTGGTTTAAAGCAGCTCAAACTTCAAACTGGCAGTTCCTCGATTACTCTCAATATTGTAATTACTCCAGACCTTATAGCTGGCAAATTCTCCAAGCGAAGCATTGCTTCTGTGAGGGGAATACCTCTGAAACATAGTTGCACATAAAACTAACAACATGCTTGCCATAAGGGAAAGAAAACCAAGTAACCCATTGCTCATTCCATAACAGCATGATTTATCTACTGCGTTCCACCTCTGAAAAGTAAAAGACTGTCAGATTTTCTAGACTTGTGGTAATTTCCGAACTAGAGTATTCTTTATCACTACTGCTCAAGATAGTGGAAAAACTTCAGAATAAATTTACTGTTCCCCTCTCTTTAAATGAAAACTTTTTTTATTATTATTTTCTTAATTGATACTCTGATGTTGTCAGAACTAGTTTTAAAGGGGAAAATAATGATGAAAAAAAGGAGCAAGCTGAATTTTAGTACTGATACTAAAGCCACAGGATGGCTGGAAGAAAAAAAAACCTGATAACAGAGAAAAGAAGATCTGATATATAGAAAGCATAACCCACAAAATTTTCATAAATGTAGTTGTGAATACTGTTTGTGATGTAAAATAAGAATAGAGAAAATAAAAAAGTAGAGGAAAACATCTGACTATAGCTTGAAGACAACTAATCTGCTGAGAACTTGCATATACAGATCTGATGCTTTGGGAAAAAAGCGTACATATTTATCTTTTGTAACAGAGAAACACTTTAGTTTAGCCATGTTTAACCTATGCATGTGCGATAATATTTAATTGTTAGGGTAGTCTTCATTCTTCCTAAGTGTTTAGGTTTTTTAAAGTATTACATTAATCACTAAGTGAAGATGAAAATACCTATTTGCATGCCAATTAAATATAATTCTATATTTAAAATGCCTTTTGAGGCCAGCAATGTTGAACCACTGGCACCAGTACCCAGTTTGGCATTATCAAAAATCTGGGTTGACATCAATGACAAGAAGCCACAATGCTTTGAAAATGAGTTTGGCATTAGACACCAAAAATATTTGCCATTAATGTCTGAGGGTAAATCTAATATGAATCTTTTCCTGAAATAAATCTGGCTAGACAGCACAATGGAGACTTCATAGAACTTATCCAAAACCATAATATTTCAGCTAGAAGTTAAAAACTTACTTGCCTATTCTCATTGACATAGTTCCTTCATAGACTTTTATAGCCATGAGTTTATTCCAAACCATGAGTTTATTATGGATTATATTTTAGTCTTGAATGCCTGAATGAGTTTTGCTGTCATGGACGCCTACATTTTCTGTATACTTGTGTTATTTCTTAAATAGCAGAGACCTAAAAACTGCTGAGGGTGGGGAGAAGGGCTGACTAATCAACACAGTATTACCTTGGTAGTGTTGCAAACGGAGAAGAAGAAAGGTGAAGTGGAAAACCAGGATGCAATAGAGAACAGCACATTTTTGCACAGTGGACTACAAAGAGGAAGGCAGAGAGGGAGGGACAGAGAGCTTTGCCTTTTTCCTAGAAGAGATTTTACAGTAATTATACAGAATGAATTTTAAAATGTGATAACTTTCAGCTGTAGAGGTCAACATCTTCCCATTTGGATGCTTGACTTCTCCTGGGTAGTGCGCTTCCAGGCAACCTGCTTGGGAAAAAGAGGTGACAGCCAACTCACTGCCTAATTGATTTAGGAACGGTGCCCAGGGAGACAGTCCAATTAAGTTTACAAGCTGGCAATTAGCAGGAAAGGCCTCTAAATCCCTGTACTGAGAGCCTGCTTGCCTTCATAAGAACATAAATGTGCTAAAGATAGCAAGGGGAAAGCTGTGCTTTCTGGAAAGCTGTTGTGAGAAAACCCCACAAGGGAGGACTGAAGAAAAGCAAGGTAGATGTAGGTAGAGTGCCTTCTGCTTGACAATAACAGGTAATTTAGAGGTTTTTTTTTAATGGCCAACACACATAAAACCATCAAGCAGCTGTTATAATTACTGCTTTGGGTACTCTGCAACTATTAAACCTGGTTTTGAACATAATGCAGCTGAATTATCACAAAATAAATGATAACTTGTAAACAGTTTTTAAACAGATTTTTTGGATAAGAGTAATAATCTGGATCAGCTCTTTTTAACCTATGCAACTGTAAGTTGACCCAACATTTGGGGTTTTTTTGCTAACATCCTGTAACACTAATTGCCCTTTTTGCACTGGCATTCTTAGTTAAGTTTTTCAAATTCAGTTTTTCAAACATTTAGGTCTGCAGTACTTTTAGACAGGATTTTCCCCTACAAAAACACATGAATGCCTGCAATAAGTAAAGAAGTAAAACAGATTTTCAAACCTTGTTGTCACTTAGTTCTTTGTTTTGTATTTTTTTTTTATAAAAGAAGTCTTCCTCCTAATCTCAGTAGCTTTATACAAGTGAATAATAAAAAAGTCCTGCAAAGATCAACAAAGACAATCCTGTTTCCCTGGACAGACAAGGAGCAAAACGCTGAAATTTTCCAAGATGAGTATATTCCACATGGTTGTCTGCTCTGCTGAAACACTAGCTTGGTATTCAGAAGATTTAAGCATGATTGTTTTTCAGCCCTCACAGTGGGTTTGCTCCACTGTAACTTGCCAGACTTGAATGGAATGAATACAGTTCTCACTGATGAGGAGCGGCAGGGGGTTTATTCTTAGTTTGTCCACTGACTCCTTGCATAACTCTTGGAAAGCCTTTTGGCTTTCCTTTACTGCTTCTTGCTATTCTGTTTGTAAAATGAAGATAGTTGTAGTTTTATGCTCTTAAAGTCTCCTTACATCTAAAATGGGAAGTGCTACATAAACTGTAAAATTAGTATTAATACTTCTTCTATTCATAACTCCTGGCACGTTAACTGAGTCCAAACTTCTCTGAAGGTTATGAAAACCTTCCTTCTTGTGTGAAAAGTCTTCAACGGGAGAAATGGTGTAAATTCATGTACTGAAGTCAGGAAGAACAGATGTACTGGGACAGATACATATTGTAATGTGAAGGACAGTTGCATCATATGCACAAAAAAAAATTTAGGAAAGAAAACAGCATTACTATCCTACTATTAAATACTGCTTATTTTAGCTTATTAGGGGTATTACTACAGAATGAATACAATTCTTAAAATCATATTTTACAGAATAAAAGCATTTTCAATATGAGAAATTGTTATGCTTTATTAGAGCAGTGGGGAACATAATGGGACACTGATTCAACAATAGATTGGGATCCTGTTATGCCAGACCCATGTGAAAAGATACTGAGTAATTATGAAACATAATTAACTCCTTGTTTCACATCTTCAGATACCATTGGGAGTACATGCTTTTAAGGCTATATGGTCCCATAGATCTAAAATGAGTGTGCTGCCTTCAAAAAGCTTTAGAGGTACAGATATTTCCTTGAGAGCTGAAGGTTCAATAGATGTGTTCAATAACTCACCAAGTTTAAAGTGAAGTACTCCTAAGGGTCCTTTGTCGAATCTAACTAACAAAAGATCATAAATATCTGTGCCATCGGTGCTGGAGGATGCAAATTGAGGAGCGGCCCACTGCATCTGGATGAGGCTGCTAGGCACGTCAAAGTGTTTACTGAATTGCAGAGTCACCTCAGGTGAATAGTCTTGTGCTAGGAGTTGAATTTTAATCGGGGACAGTGCTGTGTCAAAAAGTTGCAGCTCCCCTTGAGAGCTGCCAACCATTAATATGGCTCCGGAAGGGTGGTAGGCTGTTAATGAAGGCAGCAGTTCTGATTGGGCCAACAGAGTCACCTGGTTGTAGGCTTCATACAGAATTATTGATGAATCTTCACAACCCAGGACTAGTTTGTCTTCTGTAGTATCTCTGCAGCAGCTGATGGCCTTGGATCGCAGTGGTATTCTGGTGACTGCCACACACTGAATTTTATTCCTAACACACTTGTAGATGCAGCTGTCAGCCATGGGCTCTTTGTCTGCGGAGATGGAGTGCTCCACAGTGTAGACCTGATAAGGCTGATTAGTGCTGAAGCTAGCATTGAGTGGATCCCATTCTGTACGGACATAACTCAGAACCTGAAAAAAATCCAAAATGTTTTAGTAGTCATTTGGAACAACTTGGTTTTACTTTGATGATTTGAAAAATAGAATGCTACAAGTACGCTTTCTCATGGGTCAGTAAACTAAAACAAATACACATTTTAAAAATGGAATTGTAAATTCTAGCTTTTTAAAGTTTAATTCTGTTGATTAATAAACACTGTAGTACAGTTTGAGCCACATTTGTTTGTTCAGAGTACATAATAGACTAGCAGAACAGAAAACAAAACAGGTAATGGTCCTAACAGTATTGGTAAGAGGAGAAATGAGCAGCTGACTAATACAAAAGAATAACTAATTATTCACAAGTGGGGCAGGGGAGAAATTCCCAGAATTCTGGCAAGAATTATAATAGGTTACTCTGAGCTTCACCTGTAGAGCATTTCTGATCGTTTGCTCTGGGCCATGGTAACAGAAAACATTACTCTGTAGTGACAGAAAAAATGGCATGTTAGAACAGTGTATACTACACATTGCCAGATGAGCAGATGTGTGGGTGGCAGATGCTCTTTGGTGCCACATGGCTTTAGATGCAGAATACATTAACTTCTAAAAAATGGGGACCATTTAGGGGTACTAGAAGGCTGAACTGGAAGAAGAACAAAACCACAGAATATGATACAAAGACAACAGCTGGCAAAGAGCAAGAATTTGTAGCATGGAAACGTGGAAAGTACCGTAAGGTGATGGAGGCATCAGTGGAGTCCAATGAAGACTCCTGCCCTATAATATGTGAGTTTGAGTGAGAGGTATTATGCAGGTCTCCAGCAGGGAAACTGTGGGAGAAGTACCAGCTAAAACTAAGTTAAAAATTGGCTTATGGAGAGCTGTTTCTCTGAAAGAGACAGAAAACAAATGTCTCTAGAAGACTGAGGTTGGTAGAAGCCAGTAAGAAAATTGCTGGTGTTTGTTCATGCAGAAATAAAGAGTGAAAGGAAAACTGAGCCAAACCCCACCCTCAGGTATATCCATAGCATTAGCATTCTTCACACTATAAACTAAAGCTGCTGACCTCCCACTAATTTTGGAAGCCCTTTCTTACGAGTTCAGGAGGTATGCAATTACCATTTACACAGAAAGGGGTAACAAATGTGATTAAAAAGCAAAGAGAGGGCGAGTGAGGAAATCTGGAAATTTCAGGTTGAAATGTACACATTAAAGCAGTTTAAAGTTAATTTCTACAGATCACAAGAACAACACGATAATTTAGCCTTTCATTCTGCAAAGGGAGGGAATATGAAATTAAGATTTTTTTAATTTTTTTTTACATACCACCCATTGCTTCAGAAGCAACTGATGAATTTATAAGTTTTTCGGGGGGGGGGGGGGGAGGGGTAGGGAAGGTGTGCTGATCAGACTGTTTAGGATGTTTTGTTCTGGCAGTTTACTTATTTTATCAGCAAAAGGGTTTACTCAATGAAAGAAAAAAAAGATTACTGCAATTCTGTGACTGCAAACAAGCTGCTGATTAATACAAAAGTGTTAACTGGTTTAAGATGAGTAGTTAGGATATGCAAAGAACTACTTAATGCAGAAGCATTTAATACAGAAGCCACTGCATTTAACTTGTAAAAAACAGGTAAACTGATTTCAATGAAGAGTAGTGATCAATGAAAATACATATCAAAGTGGATATAAAAGACTAAATCATTTATATAGTCTGAAAACCTTTATTCTCATCTCCATCATTTCATCACTAATGACTTAGCCTCTGCAACCAGGCATTTATATGCCAAAAAATGTGCAGTAGCTACTGTGCAGATGTTAAAACTGAAATGCTGGGCTTATTAGAGTGTTAAATTGCATAGCAAGGAAACACGTAAAAGAGGTTATTGTGGACAAAGGATTAGCATGACCACAGAGCTCTGTAATCCCAAATAAAGACAAAGTGAAGTGTTATTGTTTGTTCTGCAGTTTTCCCTAAGAGTATGTATAGAGACCAAGGTAGCTGCCTTTCAAATATGTGAAATAGAAATCTTGCCCAAGCAAGTCTTCAAAGACTTCTGTGACTTCTTCCATAACTTCAATGAAATGAGCCTTGAGGCCCTCTGGGACTCAGATTTCTGTCTTCCTGTGTCAGGTTTCAATGCACTGCATTATTAATCTACATATTTTGATCCAAAACCAGCGTTCCTCTCTGACCATCTTCTCATATGCTACAAGAAAGTCATGAAGATCCACACAATAATCAAGCCTATGAGAGACAAAATACTGAAGAGAGACTGGCATTGAAGTTTAAGACAATAGAGAAGAAAATATGTGAAAAATGGATTTTAGATCTCCATAGGAGTGAATGCTGGAAAATAGCCATTGAAAGAGCTAGAGAAAAGTAAATGTTGTCATCTGGTCATTTGAGAGTCGACAATGAAACTGAAACCAATTAATAATTTTGCTCTGCCATGTTAGAGCAAAAGTGGGACAAAATGTTCCTGAATACTTTGAATTTAAGAGAAACTAAAATCTTGTATTTTGGTAGGCAAATTTAATGAGCCTTGAGAGGAGATACTTCATAGCTTCACGTAATTTTGAGAGCAGGCCCTCAAAATGAAGTCTAGGGTAGGGGTGGTTGTTGTTTATAAGGCAATTCTAAACTAGGGAAAAGTTCCTGAGAGAAAGACTATTTGCTTTATTTCAAAACAGAAGTTTTGACATAATGTTTAAACAAATTAGGCTTAAAGGAAACTTTTCTAGACACTGCTGTTCATATTCTGGCTGAAAACAAGAGAAACATTTCTCCTTAGATTAGAACAGATAAGCTGCTTCTCATGCATCAGTGGCCTCATGTGCCTCTTGGAGGAAGAGTACCAAGCTGAGAGACCTCTTTGTTCTGGTTTCCAATTTTTCTGAATGTAACTGGTATTTGGCACTCTGAAGGGAGAAAAAAAATTATATTCTCTTTCATCAAAGAGTGAAGATTTGAGTTTGTCTGTCAGAAATGAAATGACTTTTGTTATTAATTCTTCATGCCACTAAATGGAAAACTAAAGCAGAGAGATATACAACTACAGAGACATGTTAATAAGGCTAAGAATGCTTTTAAAAATATGAAGTCTAGCAACCAAAATGTCTTTTTTTTCCCCCAAGAAGATGGCACTCTGTTACCTGCCAACTGTTTTTCTATCTAGTAAGTAGCCACATGCTAGTAAATGTAGTGCACATAGTGCTTTCACTGTCCATTTAAAGGAATCCACTGGGATTCTGTCCTGGTGAGCACTATTTCTCCAGAACCCTAAGGGGGAACATTACAATAGCAATATGTCTTGAAGTTAGCAAAACATTTGCTTGGAGAACAGGAAGGCAAAAGCTGGAGGAGTTCTCCCAGATCTGGATAGGGCAGCTGTAGAATTTGCAGAGAAGGTAATAGTGGAGTGGATCTAAAAAGACAGAGCCAGAACATTACATGGCAGCGTGTATAATCCCTTTCCACATTAAGTGTTTTCCATAAATCTTGGGAACAAACACTTAGCTTTGAACTTCAAGGGAGGATTTCTGGAAGTACTTTGCATTAAATAAAACCAATTACTTTCTGTAAAATAATAATTAAAAAAAAGAAAAAAAATTAGAAGTCCTTTTTAATTGTGACACATTGCTACAAAAATGCAATGAATGTATTTAAATACTGTCCACATAATTGATATATATTTCCCTTATTAGTGTGGCAGTCATGCACCACTACTGCATATTTATATTATTTTCTCCTTGCAGTACTGGACTGTGCTCTGCATCAGCTAATCAGCAGTATGCGGGATACTATACTTGTCAAGTTATCAAATCCTACAGTAAGATATCGTAACACTCTGAGAAAAGGAATTTGCTAATCTTTGTAAATAAGGGGCCTGAATTATGCTTGTTAAAATACTTTCTTTCATTTCATGTTTGAAAGAAATAATAGCACTAGCTTGTGTGTAGTATCACTCTTCTCAGTGCAAATCTTTGAACATTTAAAATTGAAGTACTTTGCATAGAGTGCTGAAAAAGGATGAAGTCCAAATATCAAAACAACTAAGAGTTTTAACAACTAGTTCTTAAGCAGAAAATTGGCTTACCAGGCAGATAAAAAAAAAGAAAACAAAAGAAACAGAGAAATAAGCTTGCTGTGACCAAATTGTGTGTCTTTCAGATGGGAAAAATGTTTTATTTATTTTCTGGATGTTAAAAAAATGCTTATTTAATTTCACACAGTGAGGCTCCAAATAACAACAAACACTTTAATTAGCAATGTAGGGTGGGAAGTGTAGCGCACACTAGAGTAAAATAGTTTTAAATACAGCACTGTGAAGATATAAGGAAAAGAAGCCTCTGTTTCTAAACATTTCAAAAATAAAAATGCGAGGCTCCTACTCTAGCTTACTTATTTGGCTACACTGCATTTACAGTCCCACGTGCAATTCTCTTATTTAGGTCTTCAGCCAACATTTATTCTTATTTTCTTTCAAAATTTATCATCATCATCTTTATCCCATATTATTCATTGAACTTTTAACCCAGTGTGACATCAAGGATTTTACATTCTTTGGTATATGTATGAGAGAGGTATTTCAGCTATTCAGTCACACACCGTAGATGTTTTTCTGAGGGCTACAGTAATTGTAGGATAGCTCACTCATAAAAGATCTGCTGTGTTTATTTCACAAGTCTGAAGCACAATGTGGAAGCAGTAACTATTTAATGTTGCCTCTTGGGAGAAAGAAAACAATATTCTCTTTCAGGCAAATTATTTTTTTCCACAAGATTGAAGTGTAATTTCAGTGATTCACACTAGCACTAAATGGAGTAAAAATAAACATAGAAAAGACAAATGCAAAGTACTACAGTAACCGAGCCCTGGCATCATCGCCTCCTGTTAATTTAAGTTTGCAGAATAAAGTTCATGTTTACTTTAAGATGACTTTCTCTCAAAGCATTTAATACAAGGATGAATTCACATCAGATCCTATTTATTCATCACAATTGTTTGAAATTATTTCTGGAAGATTCCTCTTCTGGTTTTGAAATCAAAATACCGGCATTATTTCCACAGGGAGATAATTTAAATAACATCCTTGATCACTGGTACTTTAACAAAGAAGATACAAAATAAACCCAAATAATTAAATAAATAATTTGGAGAATGGATGAGTTTACCAGAGGAAACCAGTTTATGAAAGGTTCAACAGACAAACAGTCCTGCAGCAACATGAATACATGCACATAAAAACACCACAGCAAAAAAAGAAGAGTGTTAAAGAGAAAAGTGCTTTTCTTTCTTCAGGGGAGGATTCCTCACCAAATCCTACATTTAACATAGTAAACACTGATCTCAGGAGAAAAAAAATACGAAGGGAGTAAAAGAAATCAAGATTTGCAAAGAAAAGGTAGTTTTTGTTTTTTAAAGGAATAATGTCTACTTTTAGCCTTAGTAGTAGCACAAGTTAAAACATAACGCTACACAGCACAATTCAAATCACATTTATAGTGTATTTAATATGCAAAATGTATTAAGGTGAAAAGCTGCCTAAGTACACAATACCCCAAATACTGTATGTGCAAGGGGAATCACCCCAATTCAGAACACAGTTACAGGATTGTGTCACATGGAGGGGGTGAGCTGCCTTATCCTAGAGTCATTCCTGTTCTCATCTCAATAAGCACTCTTCTGATGGGCAGCAAACATCACTCAGAAAATTCTTCCAGGAAGGGAAGAGTGCCCTGTTTACATTCACTCTCCCACAACAATAAGTGTCAGCAGCTGGCAGATATTTTTTCTTTTTTTTTTTTTTTTTTTTATGTCAGTACCAAGGTGCTGTAGAACGGCTGAGGGTAGCACCCATTCATTTCCTTGGGCTTGGTTTAGTTTTTCTTAAAACAAATACACCTCTTTATGGGCTAGACATTAGGCAATTCCCGCTTTTTTCTCAATTCTATAGAATAATTTTTTTTTTTTTTACCCAAGGAATACTACTATTTTCAAGTAAATTGTTGGCAGTATTATTTTACTACACTTTAAAAAAAAAAAATAAATGCTCCAAACTGAATAATCTTACACGTCTTTTCCAATTGCAATGATTCTATGATTCTCATTCTTCTGTTGACAATAATAATTTACTGGGACAAAATTCACATTAATGGTCAAATATGACAAATATGGATTTACTTTCACACAGAACAATGGCATGGCATGTTTTTATTCCAGGTCTGTACCTGAGGCACACCACAAATGGTAAAGGAGTAGAGGCAAACACAGGCAAGTAAGCACGTTCACAGAAACAGTGTATTTTTGTGGTATCTGACATAGACAGTGACTGTTTAGAAGCTGTCTAGAAACACTAACTACACTCTTGCTCATGTTTAAGCTAATATCATAAAGTAACCCTCAAAAGTTAAAGGTGTCAAGTTAAAGTTCTCCTCCAAGACTCTGCAAGGGAAAAATGTACCTCAGTAAACTGCGGGCTGGGGGTTGATGCCACTTCTAGAACCTCCGGGCTACAACAACCCCCATCCATGCATGAGAATTTAACTACTGCCCATAAGGGTTGCTAAAGAAATCAAGAAAAAACCCCACAAACAGTACTGTAGGTTAAACATTATGTATACACAGGGTAAGCAAAACAAAGTGTCTTAAGCCTTACACAGCAGCCCACTGAGCATCCAAGAGAAATGCACATGGAACAGACTGACAACCAGCAAGACAGTTTGTTGCCTATATATGACTAAATTTTCCATAGCCCTGGCATAGTGCTTGGCATTTTACCAGCAAATACAGGAAAAGAAATTTCATCTGAAGATTTCAGGATTAAAACAGACAAATACAGGAAAAGAATCAGAAAAGGGAAAGCAACTGAACAGTTAAAATTGGCAGTTCTGCTTTTAAAAATAATTTTCTTATACAATATAGGCTAAATTAAAAGGATTATGACTTTAGGCCTAAAGGCTCAGTAAATGCTTATTATCATTACTGTGTTAAGCACCAGTGATGTGCTTGGGACTATACTAGACAGTCTCAGCCCTGAGCAATTTAGAGTCTGAACCAGAAAAGGATAAAACAAGGTTTATTGAAAGATGCAGAGCACCACTGTAATTTGGAAATCTCTCTTTAATACATAAAATGAAATGAAGAAAGCTTTAAATTGACAGGGTGGTTTCAGTGAATTTCTTAGAAGAAATGAGTTTCTAAAAAAAATCTCAGAAAATGGAGAATGCAAACTGCTATGCTGGCATTAGAGAGCCTTCTGGAAGACGTGGGAAGGAGACAAAAGGCAAGAGAATGCTCCTGTCAGAACCTGGGCAAATGTAAGTAGGATGAAGTTTCATGATATCAAACCAGCACAGGGACTAGGCTGAAAAAACTTACAAAGAACAGACACACACTTTAGCTACCAGAGTAATTTTTATATGTGATTGGGCATAGCTGCAGGGGGAACGGAGAACTGCAGGTGACTATCGGACAGAGAAGAGAGAGGAGTCAAAGATGACTGCTAGCAAAGAGAGGTCAATTGAAAAGAAGCAAAGAAGGCAGAACTTGAGGTAATTTAAACTTAAATTCTACAGTGACTAATGACTGAAACAAGAAAGAAAAGCTCTCTCAACTACCTTTTCTTTTTTGCTTTTGATAAAATCCCAAGTGAAAAAAAAATCACTGAAAAGAGTATGTTATCAAAATAATAATTCCAAGACATGAACCAATGTACATCTTCCCTAGTTAAAGAGAACAGGTTATGGTTTACAAGAGCAGCTTATTTTAAAGTGTTAGTTAGGTTTTTTTCCCCCACAGGGAAACAGCCTGTAATAGCTACTCCAGAGCAGCTATTCCACAGCCGATCCTCAAGTTTGTGCTTTCTCCAACAGTGTTGTTTTAGTCCACATTAGTAACGGCTTAAGTTAAACTGAAAACAAAACTTCAAATACAGAAGCATCCATACAAGATACTAGTCCAGAGCAGCTTTTACATTTTAAATTCAGGCTCCATTTCTTTTCAGAGTATGACCAGATAGCTTCACTTTTACATTTTTAGCTAACATAAGAAACTGGATTCGAATATTCTTAAACAGATTAAATAAAAATGAAATAGATTAAATGGAAACATTTTCCTAAAAAGGTTAGCTGAGCGTCAGAAAAGAGGGTCAGCTTGTAGACTTTTTCTAATTTGTAGCTTACATTCCCACCTGTAGATGGGGAATTTTGATTTTTCTTTAAGAAAAAAAATTGGTTCCAGATTTGATCAATAGTCATAGCAACAATTTAAGCAGCATCTGAGTGTAGCTAGAATTCTATATTAAAACACTTAAAATAGATGCAAAATGCCTATCAGTTAATATTGCAGGCAATGTAAAATTATTGCAGTAGACAAGCATGCAATAGCTGCAGTTTCTAGCTCAGATTAGAGTTTTCTAGTGGCACTCTGACACTTTTATTTTCAATGTCAGCAACTCCAAAGCTATTCCATTATAAATACCTAACTTCTTTGCTGCATTTCTCAGATTGCCAGTTTTGATGTGAAGATAGTCAACATATTAAATAAAGTGGGTTTTTATTAAATAAAAAACGTTTGCTTTTAAGATTGCAAAGGCTGATCTTCTCTTCTTATGTTCTTTTCATGTCTGTTCTTTATATCTACTTGAATATGCATTTCAGTTGAATAGTTATTTCTTTAGCAAATAAAAAATATCATGTAATAAGAGAGTTCAGCACTTTACCTCCAATTTGCCATGTGCACAGCCTAATAGCAATAGGTTGGCTCTGTCTCTCTCAGAGGAAATAGGAGACCAAGGCCAGGCTCCATCACTAGCTGCTGACCACCAGCAAATGACCATATCTTGCATAGAGTTTATTGCCAGGTGACGTTTCATCCTTCTACCTTCTGGTCCAAGTATATCAATATAAGAAATCTGATGGAAGAAAAAATGCAGGAAATATTTGAAGTGACAAAATAGCATAGTAGGAGCAATTGGGAGCATTTACTTTGGGCATGTGAAAGAGAATGTATATATACACAGAGAACTGTGTACATATATCTTCATATAGGCTGTCTGTAAACGTAAAAAATATCTCCTCAGACAGAAAAAGACATGCTCACACTTTTATGTGGGGGGTGTGTATGTAGACAACAGGGGGGATTGGGAAGGAAAGGAATGTGAGTTAAGAAGGAATTTACTGCAATGACTCCAATCAATACCAAAATGTACAGTCATGGTTGCTTGACAGCATCGACCTACACATAGGATTTAAGCTTAGCCATATTAAATGACAAGTTCTGCAAAGCTGACCAGAGAGTTAAGGCTAGTGTTTAAGACATAATCAAATATTAAATATATTCTACAGCATTTGAGCAAACATATATCTTCCCTTTTCCTCTCTAAATTAAGGAATCCAGATATAAATATCCGCTTTGCAAGAGAATATATACTTTTCTGCATATTGTGGATGAGCTACAGCATCATGCGTAAAGTTTATGCAGCTCTTGAGAATTGTTCCTCTTTCGCAGGAAGGATTTGTGGAATTTATTATTCAAACTCTGTTATTTTGGAGCATGGTTATTTGAAAACATGAGCAGTGCACCATCTGGGTGACACATGCCAAGGAAATATAGATTGCACCGCATTTCTGCTTAAGGAATTAATGGAAGGTTGATAGCTAGGGGAAAAAAAAAACTATCTTGCCATTGCTGGTCAGCAATAATCGAACCACTTTCTGGGGATTAAGCGCATGGCTAAGCCTACTGGACCAGACACTAGCAAAGGGCAGGGGGTCTTCTTATCAGAGAAATGCTTCTGGAGCCAGTCTCACTACATGACAGATTGCTTTCATATTCCTGTCTGCAAGGCAACAAAGGATGGCAGTAATGCGATAATGCCAGAGTGCAATGGGTGTTAAGAACCCGTTGCATTTATGTATTGTATTTAGTAAATAATCAGGCTCATCCAAATTGTGATCTCACCACTCAACCAAGGCCATTAAAATCAAGGTTAATGCTTTAATAATCCTTTGCTGTTTTTTATATGGTCAAAAAGAACCCTTTTCTATTTGCATGGTCATAATATTATTGACCTCTTCATCCCCTGAATACACATCAAAAGAAACTGAAATCAAAGTAATTACCAATGTTGTTCTCTCATGGTAAACATTTAACTCCTTGTAACACCTCATCCTTCAGAAAATTGAAATAGATTAAAAAGACACAGATGGGAAAAACTTGGAAAAGTCAATATTTTCAGAATATACTGTTTTACTTGTCTAAATACTCTTTAGAAGTGTAACACATAACAGTTAACAGGCGTTCAACACTTGAATTAAAACTACATATAAATTGTTAATTTGGCAACAACACATTAATGAGGATGGAAAACCACAAATACTCGCACAGATATTACTACATGCTGTATTGCAGTGTTAACTGCTCATAAGAATCTCGCATGTAATAACAGCCACGAATCTTTTGTAAACCTTTATGTCTTGCATTAGACATGACACTTTCAAACATGGACTAATGCTTCTGGGAAAAGGCAAATGATTGGTTTTATATTTTCTGGTCTTCAAGACAGTAGTGATTCATATAGGATATCTTTCTTTTTTCAAAGTGTAAACAAAATCTAAGGTAGTATTGCTTAGAAAGCAAGAGTGTAAAGAAAGTAATGCTTCCATTTAGGTATGTATTGCATAAAAAACTCCAACTTTTGGATAAATATCAAGCTGTGAAGAGGAACACATGGCTGACTTGTACTCGTTACTAATAGCACTCTGGCAGCGCAGTACTGCCTAGTGTTCCCTGCCAATTTTGCCCACCATAAAGCTGGTCAGTGAACAGTGTGAAGTTGCTTCTGTCCACGTAACAAAGAAATTACAATGTAAATATGATAGGATTTTAAATATATCACTACATATGATTGTAAGCAAGCAATTTTCTCATTTTACAAATGGGAATTTAAACCCAAATGCTACATACAATTGTCAAGGCTACACCAGAAGTCAGAGGCAGGGATGAAGGCTACACTCAAATTTCCAAAACCTTAGCTCTATATTTTAATCCCATGGTATTATATTCTTGTGCAAGATGCCTTTTAATTCCACTTCTCTTTCAAAAAAAAATCAACACTAAGTAACTGTTTTTGCTAAAGCATGTATTATTGCAACTTTTCACACTGGCAACTGAGGACTGTCTTTTGTTTCTTTAGTTACTACTGATAGTGACACTACTGTTAACTGAGTCTGTGATCTTTAAGCTTTAGTGAGTTTGACCAAACGCAGGCATGAAGAACTCTAATTCAATGCAGAGAGCTGACAAAATATTATTGCAGTAGTGATAATGCTTTCTGCTGGCTCACACTGGTATAATTTTGAAGATAAAATAAATAATATTTAGCTGCCTAACTAGCAAGCCTCACACAAAAGAACATTCAATTGAAAAATGCAAATGCCTTTTTTTTGGCTGGCAAAGAAATAATTCATAGTGATTCCCAGTGATTCCAAGAGAAAGCAAAGTTAATACTGAACATGGAGGCGTTTCTAGAAACTCAGCTGTGTCAGCAAAGAACTGAACATAACAACCATATTAAAGAATACAGCAGGTACTTCTGGTTTCCTAGGGTGGAGGGAGTTTTCTATGTATTAGGCTTTCCTTCTTTCCCAAGGAAAAAACACCATAATCATTAGATCCAAAATCTGCCCAGCAATACTTAGAATGAACATACATTTTCTAAACATGAATTAACCAAGGAGCTACGACCCTCACAATTAAATTATGAAGGTTGTCTTTAGCTTACCACAGCTTCTTCATTATAGTTTAGAATTATTAATAAAACCCCACAGCATGCACCACCCTTGCTTCCAAAGCACTACCTTAACAAACACCGTAGGCCAGGCACAAGTGCGCATCATTTTAAAGTTAACTACATATCAGCTCAGTTCCTGGTGAACAGTGAACTGTCTCAAATCCACGTTACAGAGGTTGGATCAATCTCGCAAACACAAGTCATTGCTGAAAAGAGGCTGTGAACTGAAACAGCCTGGAAAATGTATTAGATATTCATCCTACCAGAAAGTATTTCTACCAAGCAAGTTAAAATGTAATATGGCAAAACTTAAATTAAACACAGCCTTAAAAAGCTTGCCTTGCAGATGCAAACTCCCTTATGTGAGGAAGCAAATTACTGATGGGTTGTCAAGGGGAAAATATTTGCCAGAACAAGATTGTTTTCCTTAACATTTATCCAGTCTGATATAAATACAAACTCTCTCCTTTGCTTAATACATCTTTCTACCTTTCTTGGACAAAGGCTTGTCTCTTCTTCATTTTTGCAGTGAATTGAATGCAGCCCCATTCCCACACTGCCTTAATGTCAAAGAGATTATGGTTAAAATAAGTCTACACGGCCCAATCCATCCAAGACACAGTGTCATTCATCTTGAGACGAGCTGGTTGCTACTGACATCCACACTGGCTATTTTAAAACCAGCTCAGCTATCTCTAGACTATTTTTCAGCTACCCCTGTACCTGTAGATAGACACACCTGTACATAAAGGGCTGGGGGGAAAAAAGGAATATTTTAATTTTCCCTGTGTAAGTAGTGAGTTGAGATACGCAGGCATCAAGTTGCTTGCCTAAGGTCAGACACATAGTGAGAAACTCAGCTTCTGTATCTTGAGTCCTAGCTCGGTGCCTAATTGTAAAACCAGCTCTCCCAACAATATGATTACTTTAACTAGAGGAAAAACTAAGATTTCTGCAAAGAATTACAATAGTCTTGGAGGTCAGACAGACGACTGAACTACCACAACTTCATAAGTTCGTGTGTATCAGCTAAGCCATAGTAATTGACCACGCATCTGTTTTTAGCCCACAGCAAACAAGAGGTAAAACACATTAGCTTAAATCTTTTACACTGAGGTTTACCATTACAGATTTTGCTTCATGCTTGTTAGATGCTGAGAATGTGCAAAGGGTCAGTTACTGCTGCTCAACTGACACAAGGTAATCTGTTAAGCAGGGGTAACTCGACTGTGTGTCTGAGCCCTTAACCTAAATACAGTAGAAAATTGGATCCCTCTTGGCACAGTATTTTAACTCATTAACTCAGAATGCCATGTAATTTTTTTTGACTTTTCAATAACTGCCATCTTTAGAATTTGAACTGATCAGTTATGTAAAGGTTTGCAATTTATACCCCTATATGATACCAACAAACACCAGTGATTCATGTGACATTACTGCAGTATTTACAGTCACTATTGACAGCAATACCTTAAAGTCCAAACAAGAGAGCTTTTCCAGTCTTTTGTTTACATCAGGAGATTCCATCTTCTTTGTAAACTGAATAAAGCAGAGTTGGTTATGGTCCTCAAATGACAAGATGATGAAATTGTCTGTAAGAACAGCTGAAAACAAATAAAAATTGTCAGTTGTCACCACTGTAATACCTGTTTCTAGTAACAAAACAAATTACTGAACCCTTCACTGAGACACTGCAAAAAAGAATTTTTTCAAGATAGTGTCTTAGATATTACACTGAAGCCTCTGTAATCTCCTAAAAGACAAGAGTGTGTCATCTTCCCAGGACCCTCTTGGAAATGAGAAATAAAGACTAGGGAGCGTTCTGATTACACAAATGTGAATAAACTATCTTTTACCAAGTAACCACTACATTGAAATATAAGATTTATGCCCTTCCACATTCTTTTTCATCTCAGTTCAGCCTCCAGGTTTTTTTTCTTATGGTAACATCCATCGGTATTTCAGAAGTGCAACTAACAGAATTGCTTGTGGTGTACTTGAGGTGTATCTGGTGTTTAGACATTGTAAGGCTCTGGGTGCTGCTGCAGACACCCAGGACTCTGTTACATGCAGGTCTCTGCTTTAGAGGGGCTACAAAACTGTTGAAAGCTTCGCATGGGGGTACCCAAAATACAGGTAATCAAGATGAAATAGACCACCTTGGAGTTTGGAAAAGTGCAGTGGAATCTCCCACTGTTATCATAAGGGGTTGCTAGACCAAACCAGATCAATAACAACCAATTAGTGAATAACCAATTAGAAAATGAAAATTAATTAGACAAGAGTATCTAGGGGTTTTTTTGCCCCAAGAATGATCCAATTATTCAAGCAATGCCTACATTTAAAAAGATGCCAGACAATGAAGTGAGTCATTGGGGTAACTGGTACCAGATCACTGAAGAATTATTCAAGAGAACTGGGTTTAAAGCAAAGCTAGTAAGCTGGTTTCAGAAACAGCCCAGAAACCTCTGATAAAAGGAAAATGCCAAGTAAAGTGAAACTGGATTTAAAAACAAACAAATAAACTGCCCCTTCCAAATTCATTTGTGACTAACATCCTACATTCTTAAATGTATTTTATATGTCTTTAAGTAGACTGACCACTTAGTCCTACACGTATGCAGTGAAAACTGACTCCTTTGTATTCACTCAGTCAAATTTGTAACCAGTTTTATTTTCTAATAGTCATGCACTGGCACAGCTCTAAAATATCTGGTATGCAAATGCTAAAGGTTAAAGTTTAAAGCTAAATGATTACCTTTGAAATGTAATATTAACACTAGCTTTTGGAACAAAAAAGAAATAGTGATGATGTATCCAGCATGGTGAGTTAGAAAGTATAACCAAGATCCTAAACACACATGAAAATTCAAAGCCATTGAGTATAGTATCCTCAATATGTACAAAGTTAAAAANAAATGATTACCTTTGAAATGTAATATTAACACTAGCTTTTGGAACAAAAAAGAAATAGTGATGATGTATCCAGCATGGTGAGTTAGAAAGTATAACCAAGATCCTAAACACACATGAAAATTCAAAGCCATTGAGTATAGTATCCTCAATATGTACAAAGTTAAAAA
>WAAB01025951.1:29231-45910 GCA_013389865.1 Piaya cayana
AGGGACATGGTTTAGTGTTTGATAGGAATGGTTGGACTCGATGATCCAGTGGGTCTCTTCCAACCCGGTGATTCTGTGATTCTGTGATTCTGTGATTCTACATATAAACAATTCTTAAAATAAGAACTATTATTTTTATACAGATTTCTTGTATTAAAAATCAAATTTCTTTTGGCCAACTTTATAACCACAACCCTAATTCCAGTCTGGATTTGGAAAGACATGCAGTTAAGTTGGATTAAAGTTAAATTATTCTAGGACAACATTATGTCATGGTTCCTACATAAGGATAGTTCAGTACAAAAATTTGTATTTTGAGCACTATTTGTGCAGGTAACAAAACTACCTTCTATTTTTGTACATTAAAAAAAAAAAGTATTGCAATGACAGGTATTGCAGGTTTTGCTTTTACTGGACAGAAGCAGTTCTATTTCATCTTCAGACATGAGTATTACCAGACATGGAGGTTTCAGCAATTCTTGAATAAATAAAAATAAGGACAAACAATTACAGAATGTTATTTATAGCTGCTTGAGTGGTATAATTGTAGAAAACATTTGTTGCTTTATTATTGTTGAAGAGGTTTTTTAGCTAGCAGCATTTTTTTAAAAATTATTTCTCAGAAATATTAAGCCAGTAAGGCAAGATATTTATAATTTAAGAATATACATATTTTTTTAAAGGCAGTATTCTTAGTAATTTCTACAAACAATTCAAATTTGGGCATAAATAAGCTTCCGTGCTTTCTTACATTTTTTGTCACCTGAAAGTATGAAATTGCGCCCCTGGAAACAGAGGGCAGAAAATTCTGAGATAGAATCGGTAATCTAGTAATTTAAGTGGAGGGTGAAAAAAAGGAGTCAAGACATTAAATATATTTTATACTCTTCGAATAATTAGCTGATAAAAAATGAGGTTAGGGGTTTTTTTAATACTAAATATTCTAAAATAGTTAGATTATCATTATTTTTCAACACTAAACTACAGTATACTGATAACAGAAGATCAGAGGGACGGACGCAGTATTGCAGCTTTCTTAAATAACCAGACCAATATTCAAAACATGCCTGGGAATGGAAGAGATCATTAAAGATCAAAGCTAAATGGAGCAAATATTCTTATTAAAAGGATGTAATTTAGGTCTACTATTTAAGAATTTGGAAAGTAATGCATATGTAATTTGGTGTGCACCGATATTCCATATTCCTGATCATACAGATGCCAAGACACTGACACCCAGTTGGGTTCTCAGCAGAGCTCTGTAGAGACATGTTTAAAGCTACAGTCATACTAGAAAGCTCTTGAGAACTGGTACATTTTCATAAGTTTTCTTCTGCATAAAACTAAAACTTCATTTTTAGGAGTCACTAGTTAATGAGTAGTAACTAATAATAGTGAGATTTTGGAAATCTAGAAACTAAATCAGAACACCTCCATGTAACTAATGTTATCCAGCTTTTTCTAATAAGTAAATATTTTAATAATAACTATCCCACATAACTAATCAGTTGGCTGATGCTTAGTTCTGGCCCATTGTCCCACTTACGAAATGAACAAGACGAGATTAAAAGCCACGTTTGCAGTGATTAAAATGTGTAAGAAACTGAATTTTAGAAAACTATTCAGTATTTGACAAGCCTGAAAACTTTGATGTTAAATATTATTCTTAAAGTGTTCATAGTCCTGAGGGTTGTAACTATGGCTTTACAAGCAATTACTTGTTGTGTTTGCAAGTCCCCAGTGGCAATAATTAGTCTACCTGTTAACATACTGTTTCTCTAGTCTATTGTTAATGTAGGCAATTGATTTGCACGTGGGTGTAATTACCATCGCTGATGGTGTCAGAGATGAGCTTCCCCACCAGGGTTCTGTCAATCACCACTTTCTCCAGCTGTGGCCCAGAAAGGCTTAGGGACACCAATATACCTGAGTGAAAGAGGAGCTAAATCCAAACAGTGAGAAAACAAGACATCAAGAATCATTAATAAAGTGAAATGTTCCAAGGTACATATTAGCAGCTGTCCATTACGTAGTAATCTAATTTTCAAAATTACAAAAAAGACTTCTCATTGATGTGAAGATGTCTCATAATGACTTTGAAAGCTTTTTCCATGAAAGGGAGAGATGTAATACAACACTGAATTACACAGTTACAAGAATTATGATTGCTGAACACTTGAAGAAGATGCGTGCTAAGTCCCCAAATGTTGCAGAAAATGTTCTGAATTAGTTTGTAAAACGGAGATAAAAATTTTGTCCTGAAGGGATGCCATTGATCACTCTATCACTCATGGACCTGTTTTGTTTATAAAATAACTGCATACCTTGCAGGAGAAATACCATAAAGTTGGGTTTCATGTAATTTTATATTATTATCACAGATTAAACCAAACACCCTTCTGCTGTCCCTGTTGTTTCTGATTATTCATATATTGTTCAACTTAAATTACGGTGCCTTATCACAATAACAGCTTGGTATAAGGTTATAGTTGCCTCTCTTAGAAAGAGTTTAAAGGAATTTAAAACATAGGACAGAAAAGTCAGAAGTGCATTTCAGAGTTAACTGAATATTTCTGCCTAATTAATCTCAATTAAATGATACATATAATCCTGAAGACCAAGTTGCAGTACTTATTGGCTTCTTCTGATGCCATATCTTGTCTGAGAGAAAGCTCAGTGGGAGGAGTTATGAAAAACATTTCCTTTTTCATAACTAAACCCTTACACTTAGTAATTTTCTGAATGTAACTATTACAGCAAAGAAATTCAGAAAATAAACCCCACTCCATTGTGAGTTGACCTCACTTTGCCAAGTTACTTCAGTAGAAGTATATAAATGCACAGCTTTACTAGAAAGATACTGCTTTCTTAATAACATGGTAAAAGACAAAGTCAGGCATTTATTTATTAAAAAAAAAAAAAATCTGACCACATTAATTGTTTAACTTATCACCAAACTTGGATTCCACAGATATCTTGATGTAAAAACTGAAAAAAGTCATTACTGTGACTTTGGTCTTCACATGTAGTACTGAAAACACAAGTGTATTTTAATTCAGCTTCCAGTGCCACCTCTGATCACAGAAGCTGTTGGACTACATGACCTCCATGTTTAAGCTAAAATTTCAGGCCAGCCACACCTTCCTGCTACATGGCAGCAGTTCTAAAGGACTCATTCTGTCAGCTAGGTTCCCGCTAATAATTAAAAAAAACCCCATTAATTGGTCAGTAGAGGCTAACCCATCCTTAAACTTGCTGAACGATCATCTCCACTGAAATATTCCTTAGAGGGCAGACCATTGCAGAAACATCCAGGGGCCTCACCAAAGGTAAGAAATCTGGGACTCCAGATCTTACTTCTACTGAACACCAGATTTCTTTATAAATCTTATTACCAGAGAAATAGTTGTTCTTGTAGTAGAATTTGGCATAGTAATCTCTGTTTGTTTTATACTACAGGTTAGAGACAAACATGGTTGCAATATACTTTTTAGACCAACATAGTGGTACATAAACACCAGGTGAATTTCTTTGCAGTGAGATCTACTGGATTGTGCAATAAATAAAAAAAATAAGGGGGGCAGGAAAGTACTGATCTAATTGAACTTGCCTCTTGCACAATGCTCTGCTCCCCATAATTTAGCTATGAAAACTCTGCTATACATATCCTTCTACATTACTACAATTCCATGCTCTCTGTAGCAAAGAATAGGAAAAGCATATTTAATAAATATAAATAAATAAACTGACTTCTTGCCCTGCTTAATATCTTTAACCAACATTTTTCCAATATATCATCCTATCAATCCACAGTAGTTTGAAAAGAAATTCTAGTGGTGTCTGAGTAGAAACAAAAAACACATGTGATGTGAAATGAATTTAAGAACAAATGTTTATTCTCATCCTTTCAAAGCCTAATCATACATTCCTTTGACAAATATCATAGAATCGTAGAATAGTTTGGGTTGCAAGGGACCACAAACATCATCCAGTTCCAACCCTCCTGCCACAGGCAGGGACACATTCCACTAGACAAGGCTGTCCAAGGCCCCATCCAACCCGGCCTTGAACACCTCCAGGGATGGGGCAGCCACAACTTCCTTGGGAAACCCATTCCAGTGCCTCACCACTCTCATAGTGAAGAAATTCCTCCTTATGTGTAGTCTAAATCTGCCCTTCTCCAATTTATAGCCACTGCCCCTCAGCCCCTCAGCCTATCACTACAAGCTTTTGTAAAAATTAGACAGGCAAAAGCCCAGCTAGAACTCAATGTGGCCGCTTTTGTAAGAGACAACAAAAATGTTTTTACAAATGCATTAACAACAAAAAGAGAGCCAAGAAGAATCTCCAACCTTTATTGGATGCAGGGGGAAGGAGCAGCATTGTCACCAAGAATGAGGAAAAGGCTGACGGATTGACATACTTAATGCCTTCTCTGCCTCGGCCTTTAATTGTTAGACCAGTTATCCCCAGGATATTCAGCCCCCTGAGCTGGAAGACGGGGATGGAGAGCAGAATAAAACCCCCATAATCCACGAGGAAGCAGTTAACAACCTCCTGTGCCACCTGGACACTCACAAGTCTATGGGATTGGATGGGATCCACCCAAGAGTACTGAGGGAGCTGGCAGAAGAGCTTGCCAAGCCACTCTCCATCATTTATCAGCAGTTCTGGTTAACAGAGGTGGTACCAGATGACTGGAGGCTTGCCAATGTAATCCCCATCTACAAGAAGAGCTGGAAGAAGGATTTGAGGAACTACAAGACCTGTCAGACTGGGAAATAACATGGAGAGGTTCATCTGGAGTGCATTTGCCAGGCATGTGCAGGACAATCTGGGGATCAGACCCAGACACCATGGGTTTGTGAAAGGGAGGTCCTGCCTGACCAGTCTGATTGCTTTCTATGACTAGGTGACCCACCTAATGGATAAGGGAAAGGCTGTGGAAGTCATCTACCTCAATTTCAGTAAAGATTTTGATGCTCTCTCCCATAGGATTCTCCTAGAGAAGCTGACAGCTCACAACTTAGACAAGTGTACTTGTCACTAGGTGAAAAACCATCTGGATAGCCAAGCCCAGAGAGCTGTGATAAATGGAGCTAAATCCAGTTGGTGGCTGGTCACAAGCACTGCTCCCCAGAACTAAGCACTGGGGCCAATCTTGTTTAATATCTTTATCAATATTCTGGATGAGTGCCCCATCAGTAAATTTGCAGATGACACCAAACTGGGTGGGTAGGAGGGTTCTACAGAGGGATCTAGACAGGCTGGATCAATGGGCCCAGGTAAATTGTATGAGATTTAGCAAGGCCAAGTACTGAGTCCTGCACTTGGGCCACAACCCCATGCAACACTACAGGCTTTGGGAAGAGTGGCTGAAAAGCTGCCTGACAGAAAAGGACCTGGAGGTGCTGGTCAACAGCCAGCTGAACATGAACCAACAGTGTGCCCAGGTGGCCAAGAAGGACAGCAGCATCCTGACTTGTATCAGAAATAGCGTGGTCAGCAGGAGTAGGGAAGTGATTGTGCCCCTGTACTTGGCCCTGGTGAGGCTGTGTTCAGTTTTGGGCCCCTACCTACAAGAAAGACATTGAGTTGCTTGAGCTTGTCCAGTGAGGGACAACAAAGCTGGTGAAGCATCTGGGGAAAAAGTCTTATGAGCAGCGGCTGAGGGAACTGGAGCTGTTTAGCCTGCAGGTTGAGGGGAGACATTATGGCTTTCTACAATTACCTGAAAGGAGGTTGTAGCAAGGTGGGCATTGGTCTCTTCTCCAAAGTGACCAGTGATGGGACAAGAGGAAAGGGCCTCAGATTGTGCCAGGGGAGATTTAGACTGGATATTAGAAAAAAAATTATTTACTGAAAGAGTGGTCAAACATTGGAACAGGCTGCTCAGGGAAGCAGTGGAGTTGCCATGCCCAGAGGTGTTAAAAAACATGTAGATGTGGCACTTCAGGACATAGTTTAGTAGACACAGTGGTGTTGGGCTGACAGTTGGACATGATGATCTTAGAGGTCTTTTCATTCTCTCAATGATTCTATTATTCTATGCTTCCAAACTCTTGGGTTACCACAAAAGCAACAAATAAAGTTAGGATCCTTTAACTCTTAAATGTTTGCACTTTGAGTTGCAAATTCAATTTATGACTGGTAATGACACAAATCAAAACTGTTACAGAGCTAGAACAGAAATCTATAAAAACTGCTCCAGTGTATGATGACAAGATATTTATATAATTACAACATATTGTGCTAATGGCTATGCTTTGCTTCACATCTATGAAACTAGCCATTAAATCAATGCCATGCATTTTTAATACTAGATCTCTGTGCTATCAGTATGGTATGGTAGAGCGACAGAAGGTAAGTAAAGATAATACTATTTTCACAGCTTTTATTGTTTCTCCCATTTTGATTTGCTCTTCTTTCTTTTTTTTTTTTCTGTAAAACATTCCCTCCCATTATTCTCCACATAAGTGTGAGATATTTGTCCTAAACTTCAATTTTAATCTAACAAATTTTTGCTAGAATCCCATGCCATGGTTGGTAATATACCTGTGCCCCACAGGCTTAAGTCCTTCCCTCTAGGAGCCTTAGAATCTAAATTTAAAAAGTAAATCAAAGATCTTACACACTACCTGGCTATGTAAGGTCAGTTTTTCTTCCACATCCCCTTAAAAATCCTTTGGATTAAAAGGGAGGCTTTTAAAAAAAAGTAGTTCTTAAAGTTTACCACGGCATCAAAGCAGGTATTTACAAAAGCAGAGAAGTGGTTGAGTCACCATCTCTGGAGGTATTAAAAGATATGCAGATGAGGCACTCAGAACATGGCTTAGTGGCGGACTTGGTGGTGTTAGGTCAGCTGTTGGATTTCATGATCTTAAGGGTGTTTTCCAACCTAAATAATTCAATGATTCTATATTATCTTTTATCAAAAATATTCTTTAAAAGAGAAAATGGTTATGTGCTTGATTCAAAATGTCACTATTTCAATTCTTTACTCACTGTGTAGTCTGTGCAAAGACTATTACATGATAACAACATTTAGGTGCTGTTATACAGAGCTTGCATAGCTAAGCTCATATTTTGGTGGATGGGAGCAGTCCAACCATAAGTATGAAAATAAATACAAAGAAAACGGCGAAGATTGAAAACTTGGCTTGAACACAGATGTAGAGCAATCCAGTTCCAAAAAGTACCACCCAAGGGAAATGCCCATCATTTCTAAAGAATAAAAACAATCATAAGAGGCATTATTTACGCAAGACATGAAGTCATTCCATCTGACAGATATCAAACTAGGGAAAAAAGCTCATAATGATGAAACATCACAAATTTTTCAGACTGAAGTATTGCAATGTGAAAAACAGAAATCAGAAGAGTAATCTCCACAGCTTTAACAGTCTCAAGGTGTTCTTAAATGAAATAGGAAAGCATGACTTCATAATTGTTGGAAGAATAGGCATAGACTTCAGACTGGAATGTCATCTAAGTAAAATCTTTGGGAATCTGGTTATGCTACATACTGGGAAGGAAGGGCTGCTTAATTTCTATGTTACCAAGGAGTTGAATGTGAAGATTTTTATAGAAGGAATAATAGAATAGAAGGATTAAGGTACTTGAGTGAGAAAAATGGCACTACAATGAGTAAGGAAGATACAAGAAGGAGCAGAGGATACTCTGGGGAAGACTTAGTCCTTCCCAAATAGAAAGCACTCCAATATGTATTTGATTTACCATTTATTATGAAAAGGACCTCAATACAGGCTCACAACTTAGGGACTTTAGCAGAACTTAAGCATGTCCTTTATCCTCAGAAGCTTCAGCCCTTGACTCCTCATTCATGCAGCTCAGCTGCTTATCAGTCCTTCTACCTCAAAAAGTACCTGCAGAGTAAAGCCAGGATTTGCTTCTATCTGATTAAAATTGGAATAGAAGGAAAATATGCCTGTAAAAAATATTGTAGCAAACTGTTTTCTCTTACAGAGCCCAACTGACAAAGGAATATGCAAAAGGAGAAGAGAATTGCAAAGCATTTCTTGTTCAAGCAGGTTCCCAGGGTTTTTCCCCACCTCCTCATTCCAGATTGCTTTCTTAGCCACCCTACCATAATTACTCTGTTGCATGCCTTATTACAGATGAAGTTATTGTTGTTACACGTTACTGTTGTACAATAATCAATGCATTTCTACTTCTAGTTCTAAATCTCTAAAACCACACAACACATTAATGGTTGTGATCAAAAGCAACTGAAAGAATTTAATATGAGGATGGTGTTCCTTTTAGTGATGGTGGTGGGTATTAGCTTCTCCTGTTTTCTAGCCAGAATGTCTTGATTTTGATACCAGATGTCATACTGTATGTCACTACATATCTTGCTAAATCAGTTTGCTTATGCGATAACAGGCCATGTCAGCAAATACTAATGTGTATCTCAATTCAGAATCCAGTTCTAAGTATGTCAACGATTGTAACATAAAAAATATTCATATACATATGTAAATTGCAAAACAAATCCAATTAAAACAAATCAAATTAATTTAGCAAAGAATACATACAACTTTTTCATTAGCAGGTAGCAGATATGATTCACAGCTAGTCTTGGCTTTTATACAATAAAATAATTCAGTGCTGGCATGTGTTTACCTCATAATGCAAATATAAAGCTAAACTAGTTGGAAATCAAGTATTTTGCCTAGATCTCATTAATCTTTACTACCTCATACTGTAAACCCAAACCAGAAACAACGGTATCATTTCATAGAATTGATTTAATGATTTTGTGGCAAAACTTAAAAGCATTCCAAAGAACTAGAAAAGGAGACCAAGAGGAAGGGAAGCAGCCAGAGATAAGTTGAGTAAACTCAGTAATATTGATAACATTAATTCCTTAGATCATTACTGTCTGGCAGGAAAATCCAAGGTGTTAATTGTTTATTTAATTCTAAACAATACAGTGGCGTCTTATTGTAAAGACTTCTTGTCTTTTTTCCATCATCTTTCTTTTCTGGTCTATTCATTTTCCTTTGATATCAACTAAATTAAGATTACAGGATTATTTCAGCAACTCATCATAGGTCATTAAAGTTGGGGTTCAGAAGCACCATTCAGAAATGGTGTGCATTCAGGTCCTGTTGGAAAAATCAACAACAGAGCTAAAGAAAAGGCCTGTCTTCTAGGGCTCACTAAGCTCTTTTAAATAGGAGAGCAAGCTCCTTGACAAAAAATCCCTGTACAGTCTACATTATGTTTACATGGACTGACGCATCATCTGTTTCAGAAGCAATAAGTAGTACTACAATGTATACTTAGGACTGCAAAAATAAAGGTCAATGGATTTTTTTTTTTTTACAATGGACAAGGAAGTAAATATTAAACTTCTAATGCACTGATTGTATAAAAAAACTAAAAGGAGAAATTCTTAATGTTTCATTTTATGTGTTGAAAAGTTAGAAAGCTGGGCCAGTATTATGGTAGTTCCAGGCAAACTCATAAAAGAGCAATTTTGATAAAAACATTCATACAATGGACAAGATAATCTGCATGCAAACTAACCAGATTTTGACTTGTACATGTATGAAGCCTAATTGGACATTCGCACACAAATGGTTAACATGACAGTACCCTTATTTTTAGCAGATGCACTTTTAAACTTACAGGCCCCAGTAAATCACACTAGCAGTGGTCATAAGTTTTTCACAAAATTTGAGGGAAATTATACTACTCTTTTAAATGATTGTCTTGTTATTATTGTATCATCTTTCAGAGTTTTTCCATTTGTTCTATCTTGCTAAGGGTACAAGAGCCATTGAGTTTTTGCATAGCACATCATTACTACAACGCAAATGGAACTCTTCCTGGTAGCTGAAGATATGGGAGATTCAAATACGTAGGACGTTTACCAAAAAAGGTGATGGTTGTTGAGTTAAATATTTTAATTTATATAAATTTGACACTGTATTGCTACTAAAAATAAAGAGCTGAAAAAAGATACTATAATTAAACCATATGCTCAGTTTTAGCCCAAATCACTGAAAATGCCAACAGTCAAGGTAATAACACTACATGTTCTCCATGCTGTTTGTCTGACACGTACTTTCTATTACACTTGAAAGTTAATGCAGACATGGATCTTTTTTTTTCTACTAGCAGTTGCTTTGGTATCCATCCAAAATAGCAAGTGAATACAGCAGTGTTATGACATAGATAACACCATTATGTGATAAGACCTTTCTGCCGAAACAGTTAATTATCCTTCTCCTTAAAACAGAAAAACACATGTACAATGTTTTCCAGAAGCTTTAGGACATTTCCATCAAAAGAGGAGAGTCCAGATACTCCTGCAAACTGCTGAAGAACAGATGAGCAGCAGAAAAACAAACTTTCAACATAAAAATTCATAGCAATCGGATTTCCTGCTCTATAGTCTCCCAAATTATTAATTTTCCTCTGATTTATTTTCATTTCTTGGAGAGCTTGTATTTTCAAGAATACAGAAAGTGGAATAACAATTGTTTTTGCAGAACATTTTAAATCCTGCTGTAGATGTCAATTATCAGACATTATTACATTAAAAAATAAAACATTTTGTCTTGTGATTGAGAAGCCAAAAGCAGAATTTAAGAACAGAGAAATTACTATGAGTTTTATCTATAATTTATACTAACATTTTTACTCTGGCCACGCATGCCATCTAAAGAACCCTAATAAAATACTCAGTTTATTAAGCTGCCACTTCACATGATTCTATCCAAAACAGAGTCAGAGCTAATATACTCAGATAAAAACATCCATCTATTTATTTCCCATGTTGTACAAAGAATAAGTAAAATTGTATTTGTCTGTATTTTTTTTATGTCAGCCTGAAACTACTTAAAGGACACTAAGTAAAAAAAGAGAATTGACAGTCAACTAAAGGTGTTACATCATAAAGGCAGAATGACCAATTTTTGGCAAGAAGCTCACTGGTACAAAGTCTGTCTTCTGTCTTGTTAAGGAATGCAGGTGAATGCAGGCTGAGGTGAGGAAATATGAAAGAGGGAGAACGGATAACAAAAAAAAAAAAAGAGAGCATACTGGGAACCAGATGGATACACTATTTGACTCAATATTCCTTAACCAAATTACTTTCCTAATCAGAACAGTAACAACATAAAAAAAAATTAGCCCTCTAAATTAGCTTGCAATTAATATTTAAAACAGTTCTAGAAGATAAATATTCACAGATATCTACTATGTAATATGTAATTGAATTATATACATTTACTAGATCTAAGATCTGATAAGCAAATGTAGCTTAGTCAATATCATCTTTATTATTGATCCAAAAAGACTACATACTATTTGGCATGCCAGGTATTTAAAAATTTTGCTATTCTTAAAGATATTCCTGCAATTTCAGCTGTAAAATGTTCAAATATTTAAAACTGATCCTGCTGACACACTTTGAAACTACTTGAATTAGAAGCAAACAATTATGATTCAGAAAAGGCATAAAAGTTAGAATAAAAAAATTCTTTTTAGAAACAGCATTAGTCATATTTACAAGTATTACCCATGCCAAAGCGGCTTCAAATACGATGCACATTCCTCATGAACAACATAAATTGCAGAAATTTATGAAGTACATTACATATGTCTTTCAGAACACGCTCATGATTAAGGAGCTAGAGCACATGTCATCTTCTGATCTCTCACCTACCCTAGTGTTCTGTGTTAACAAGGATGTGAAAAGGTGTTTCTAATGTAAAATATGTGGAACTTTATATGGACAGAGAATAGAGTTATGTGTGTGTCACATTTCATAAAAGCTTTTGTTCCATAACTTGATTAACAATCTAGCTCATTTAGTGTTATAGCATCCCTCTTATATTATCCTAGCACTAATTAAAAAGATTTGCAACAGACGTGCAAATAACTAATATATATGTAATATAACATAGATTCCAGACCTGTATATATATCTTAACTGCTCCCTTATCTGACTATTTTGAGGTACAGAATGCTGTGAGTTTCTCCAAATAATAATAATCTCACAGAATCAGAGGCCTTCAATGTAAGTTTTCCTTGTTCATAAAAAACAGGTATTTGGTTTATAGCATCTACTTCAGGTTAGAAATTTAAATAACCACAGTAAAGGCAGTAAGAGCTTATGCACTAAAAAAAACCCCAATTAATTTCTGTTTTAACACTATTGAATCAATAACTGAATGGTTGTTTGGCTCCACTGACTGAACATTGCAAAAGCTTGTCAAAACGTTTTACCTGACAGATATGTTTGTTCTTCCATCTGCTCAGGATCCATTGACTGTTTTGCATTAAGTCCTAAAGGATAACAGAAAACAGAGAGTGGAGTCAGCAGTACACATTGTCACTATCGGTTAACATACTTCTGATTTTCCAGTTTATAGATGAAGCATGCCACACAAAGATGCAGCTGTTTTAGAACAGCCCGCCAGACAAAAGCACATTTATCATCACTGGGAGAGTTGGATCTTTATGAAAATTAAAGCCGTTGAAAGAGGTTTGAAAACCAGATTATATGTTGCTGTACTTGAAACTTTCTGAAACATACCTCTAGCTCCTTCAGTGCATCTCGCAGTTTGTCTGGTCGCTTGTTTTTCAGTAGCCAAGAATAATCTCGAGCTGGCAAATAAAAAAAAAAAGGGAAGATAGAGAAATGTGTATATATAGGCCAGTCTGTATATACATATGTGTGTATGTAAAAAAAAAAGTGCTTGTGTGTGTACAAACATACATTCATATATAATAATAACAAAAAAAATTCAAGTTGAACTTCTTTTTCTCTTTAAATGCAAAACCTAAGATTTCTAGTGCTTACTTTAAATGTAAAACTCACTTATAATTGGAAGAAAACAGCTATGGTTTCTATTGGTTTATATTGTCAAATGATATCCTTTTGAGAGGCTCTGTCATAGGAACAGTTATCATAAAATATCCACACTGATTGTGAATTCACCATGGCAATTGTGTACAAATCTTTCAGGATGTAGTATCTTACCTAGCTGCTAAGCACTTGCAATGAGAAAGCATCTCACATTCAGTATATTAACTCAGGTTCAAGTTATCAAATCTTAAACAGCTATTCTTTTGAACTAGCTTCTCATTGCCTAATTTCAAAAAGTAGGTACTAATATGTCTGCAAAATATATACACGTGAATATGTGCATATTTAGAGGTATTAGCAACAGGTAAATGTGAACACCATAACTTACAGTATGGACTGTAGTTATTTACAAGATTTGTTCTTGAAAATTTGCTCTGAAGCATCTGCCAAGTCAAGCAAACAAGAAAATACATGACTGCTACAGTCCTTTAAGGAATTTATTAGTTCAGCAAACCATTGTGAGAATTAATACATTAACTCAGAAACGAGGAGGCAAAACTTCCTCTGGAGCCTCTAGTAAATGGTTTGTTCCACAGCTGAGAATCAGGCCCTAATAACTCATGAAATTTCATCTTTCAAAAGTGAGCAGTTTTCCATTCATAAGTATACAACAAAAACCAAAAGAAACTAGAACATGGTCTTTTTTAAATCTCGCCTGTTTAAAGGAAATCTGATGAAAAGTTTTGAGCTCTAAGCTGTCAGTTTGTACGCCAGCTTCCAGACTGAATGACTAGAACACTTGTGTTAAAACCTCCCTGCAAAAACAACCTTACAATAGAAGTGCTATAGAGTGAAAAAATGAAGGATTTAATATATCAACAAAAGAGCACACCAACGTACAACTTCTCTTTGTATTTTATTGGACTGAAGCCAGTGTTGGCAGAACTGTTATGATAATATTAATTAGGCATATAAGATCACATTTTCAACGGGTGCCTTCAGAAATACTGTAATATTTATCCACATATGCAAAATGGGAAATTGCCTCTACAGATACCAAACTATATACAAATCAGCAGCTGTGAATAAAGTCACCCAGTGCTCCTCTTTAAGAAATGTGCTATACAGTGCCTTGTGCATAGGCCACCTCTACATTTACAGCAACAAGGTACGGTAGCTTGTGTTCCTTTTGCATGTCACATGTATAAAAGACAACAGCTGGGGCTCCTGCACAGCAGGGTTTATCTGGGCCTGCTTCTCTTTTCATACAGGCAGCACATGTAAGACAATGTAGAGTACAAGGGATGTAGATCCATTATGCTCCTCCTTGCTTACAACCCTTTCTCACCTCCTCACCTTGACAGAGCAGTATTGATTCTGACTGACACACAACCTTCCACAGCAGGTGTAGATTTACCACTTGGCTGCGTGCGCCTTAATACCCATCCCCAGTGGGGCTTTAACTTGCTTCAAACACACTTGATGGTGTTGCAAACAACTTATCCTTCCAAAACACATTTTGCCCTCAAACACATGCACAATTCCACATGTGTTTTCATTACGACAAGATAAAATGCTATGGCAATTCTTACAGCACACATATTACGTTGTTAAGTCATCTAAAAATCAATTAGATTTTTCAGAGTTGTCGTGTAATAATGCTTGATCATCAACAAATCCTTTGAGCAATAACAACTAAGCAGGAGTTGTAAAACTTCAGCTACAGAAAAGTTTAGTAATATAAAAATCTTTAAGCATCACAGTATTGCTGGGTGATTGCATAAACTGAAATTGCTTTAACCAGATAATGCAGTAACAGTGTAAATGTTTCAAAGCCAAAAATGTTTTATAAAGGCAGCTTGTTATTAACCTGGAATTCAACTTTGGTTGAAAGTATTTTAGTTATAATTTTCAGCTTTGAGGCACTTGGTATTTCAGTTTAAGAGCTGACTGGAAAAATGTTTATGGCTAATTTGCTAAGTAAATTTTGTAAGGAAAAATCTAGATCATGATTATTTTTGTGATTCCTCTTGATAATGGATTTGCTAAGTAATACACACTACTGTACTTAGTGACACAGAAAAAAAAAATCAGATTGTAAACATACCAGGATGGAATAATTACCACTTTTCCATTGTTTTGTTCTATGCAGTTCTGTGGCCTTCTATCTTAGATAGCATGTACAGAAAGTTACACTGAAAGCAGTCTGAGATTATTTTAATGCCTTTCCAGGGACATTGCCAAACCAAATTATTAATTTGGTCTTACTGTAACAAGAAACTCAGGAAATGTTCTTACATTCTGCTAGCTTTTGCTTCTCTTCGAAGTAACCATGCTTCATCTGTGATGCTAAAGGAAAGAAAGGATGAAAAGATGAATGATAATCCTTTACTACTGCTGTCAGCAAGTATTAATATTAGAGAGAAGATTCATACAGTTTGATAAAACACAGAAATTTACAAAAAATTAAGACAGTCCCAACTTTTTCACCTCGTAAGGCAGATATCTTAAATTTGCAGTGAAAGAAAGGCTTATGCAGCCCAACAGGCGGGCCAGCATTACTGAGCCTCCAATCTCATCAGATAGTGAAGTGAGCTGCAACTGAGCCCAGCGGAGCAGCTGAGTCAGTCTGTCAGCAGAGCTGGGGAGACAGCATATTAACCATGAAACCCAGTCACAGGCTCCCCACACAAGCCTCCGCTTCTAACCTGGCTGCAAAGATGAAGTAACTCTAGCTGAACAGACCTTTTGGCCCATCTTGAAACTTCTAGGATTAACAGGATTAATCAGATAAAGAAAATTGATCGTTCCCTCTGAAATGGTCATTTCGGACAGCAGGCAGGGATGCAGGACGCCTGGGCTGGCCTTCTGGCGCGTTCGCAATGCCCTCTGCTGGGATGCCAGCAATTTCTAGTCTAATGACATAAAGGTTGGTTTTATGTAAGTATTTTTCTGATTTTTTTTTTCTTCTGAGGAGTAAAAAATTTTTAAATACTCGAACAGAGCTCAGGAAAAAGAACCTCTTTCTGTGTTTCCTTACTCTATACAGAAGCACGTATTAACAAGAAAATCAGTTTCATTTCTCAGAGCAAGCAGTCAGTGTCAAAGATTGAACATTTAGAAGTTCTGTTTAGTTTTAGTTATGGTTATTTATATTTTACCTCTTGTTTTCTTGTCATGGTATTGTTGGATGCCGATATCTTCATCTATATACAATTGAACGTAAATACATTTAATTATGGAAGCGAAACTGGAAACAAAACACAACTTAGCAAGCAAAGCTCAGTATTTCAGTTTTTGCTAGCTGGAGCAGAGCATTAAGTGTTAAACTACAAGTGATGGTGGAAAAACTACAGCATATAGTCTGAATACCAGTAGGACTTTGAAGAACCAGCAAGTAAGAGATGAAGGAGAATGTGACAGGTCCTTATATTTACTGGGAGCTGTCACCTCATAGAATCACAGAATCATAGAATCACCAGGTTGGAAGAGACCCATCGGATCATCGAGTCCAACCATTCATCCAGGTCATTGATGAAGACATTGAACAGGGCTGGACCCAGCAGTGAGGCCTGGGGAACCACATTTGTAACTGGTCTCCAACTGGATTTAACACCATTTACCACCATTCTCTGGGCCCGGCCATCCAACCAGTTTTCCACCCAGGAGAGTGTGCACCTGTCCAGGCCAGAGGCTGACAGTTTCCATAGCAGAATGCTGTGAGAAACTGTGTCAAAGGCTTTGCTGAAGTCCAGGAAGATACATCCACAGCCTTTCCCTTGTCCAGCAGCCGAGTCACTGTGTCATAGAAGGCGATCAGGTTAGTTTGGCA
>WAAB01025951.1:46023-124717 GCA_013389865.1 Piaya cayana
TAAGTACCTCAGCCTTTTCCTCATCCCCTGTCAGTGTTGTTCCTTCTGCGTCCAATAGGGACTGTATGGTCTCCCTAGTTCTCCTTTTATTGTTTATATATTTATAGAAAGATTTTTTTTGTTATCTTTCACAGACTTAGCCAATCTGATTTCTAGTTGAGCCTTAGCCTCTCTGATTTTTTTCTCTACACAACCTCACTTCCCTCCCATAGTCAACCCAAGAGGCCTGTCCCCTCTTGCAGAGCCCATAAACATTCCCCTTCTTCTGATGTCACTCAAGATCTCTCTGTTCAACCAAGCTGTTTTTTTCCCCTACTGGTTTTTTTCCAGAACACGGGGATGGCTTTTTCCTGAGATACTACGTTCTCCTTTTTGAAGAGCTTCCAGCCCTCATGGGCTCCCTTGCCCTTAAGTACTGTCTCCCATAAGACTTTGCCAACCAGCCTTCTGAAGAGATCGAAGTCTGCCCTCTGGAAATTTAATGCTACTGTCCTGCTACTTCTTTCACATATACTTTGATTCTCTTCCAGCTGCTAACATGCAGAAGTATTTTTACCATCTTCCTAATTAGCATCTTTTGTGCTCTTTCACAAGCAAAGGTAAGGATCATTGTGAAAAGTGTACCTTAGGATAACTTTAAATGTTTTCTTGTGACTGATACAGCTGAGCCACAGACAACAGAATTTTTTCTTAAGATTCATGAACTCATAAAGCTGCCCTTTCCAAGGATCCAATATTCTTATCTATAGGTATTGCTGTTTACCTGGTCCCCACGGCAAAGAAAATCGAATGTTTCAAGTACATTGGGACTGCAAGCCACACAAGCCAGTTCCTATGGCTTTAAGTTGTATTGTTTGAAAGTAATTAGTTTGACATCACCTCTATCTCCTCCTAAACTCAGACATGGATAAACCATGAGTAGAAATTTCTTAAATGGAGGAATGTAAGAAGACACTGCAATGGCAGGCAGCTTTTAAATGGGGAGCTTTTAATGGCAGTCCTCCCATGTGTGTCAGAATTTTAGAATGAATAAATGGCAGAGAGGAAGCAAGAAGGCCAAAGGCAGAAAGTACACACAGCAGGCCACAGCTCACCTTTAATTACAATAAATCACAGCTATGTGTTTACTTTAACGATTAGACTTTTCTATGAAATACAGCTTTTGACTTTTTTATATTATTATTCTTACAGGACAGTTCTCACACCACGATGGGATACCAAGTCATACAGGGTAAATATTTGCATAATAAGATTCAACTGAATATTCATTCATAGTCATTTAGATTGTCAATAATATAAAAAATAATATTTTTTAAAAAGTATTGTACACTACAATTGGCATAAAGTGTCATAAATAATATTTTGATATGGTCCACTTATAAATGAGTGGGGGCTTTTTTAGTATTGTATTTTTGCAATAGCAAGGCAAGATAAATGCAGGTTATTTCTAAACAGCTAGTAATTAGTCATGTGTCTCCTGAAACAAGCAATTAATAAGATAACTATATTCTTGTAAGTATAAAATTTCAACAAATCATGCAAAATGCCCAGAATTTGCAGCAATTTTTAAATTTTCATGCTAAGTACAAATCACAATGCCTCCACAAAACAGTTTGTTATAGACCCTTGTTCACCCAAACTAGTCATTAAACTGAAGCTTACAGTCAAGTAGGGCACAGCTTCCTAAAAAGGAAAATGCATCGAATTAAATACAATCTCAAATTTTTTAACTTGAAAAGATGCTTCAGTTCTACGATAAGCAAAGGAGCTAAGTTCAAACATCACATGCTGCCTAATTTTCTTTCTCCTAAGTATAAAACCCACTTTGTTTGGGTATTCAGAATTTCACATCAGTTTAATATTCATCAACAAGCTTTGCTGTTTTGTTTTAGTAACAGGTAACAGCTTACCTCTAATATGTAAGTTAGTCTTCAAAGACCACAGAAACATCTCAGTCAGGCAGAAAGACATCTGATGGCTGATGGAGCCTTAGCACTGACAGAAGAAAGAAAGAAACTGCATGAGCAGAAAATTAACCCTCTGTCATCACTGAAACTTCAAATATTTTGGAAACCAAGTGCTAGAAGAACCTAGCACCAAAATATTTTGTTATATGTAAATAGTACCTTTCAACCGCTATAAAACGAATAATGCATGGGAAAGAATAGGGTAAGAAATGTATAGAGATCTATATATACATCATATACAGAGAAAAATCAGCATCTGTTTAAATTTACAGCTGTGCTTGCTAAACTGTATAACTTTGCACTTGATGCTTCTCACATATACATTATAATCTATTTTTATTGTATTATCTTGACACATGCAGAAGTGAAGCCACTCCTTAAAGATCTGACTTAGATAAGAGAATTTGACTTCCAGGTCAAATTTTCTAAATGCTGCACATCGGAAAGTGTCAATATAGTCAAGAAACAGTTTTGATCACATCATATTTGCAGGTATTAGTTATAGTGCTAAACATAAAAATGATACCTTCCTAAATAAAAGAGCCCTTATATTCAATCAAATAAAACAACAGCTGTGGAGCACATAAAATATGAGTTGGAATATTATGTACATTGACTAAGTTATAAACCGTTGTGTGTTTTTGAACAATCCATCCAAATATTCCCCCTAGATGATGTGCGGTGTTTCAAAGGGACACTGGGGCTCTTCTGGCACCCCGTAACTGACAGACTTGCCTGTGTAATTTCCTGTCACGCTGTCATTATAAGTGGGCCATCAGGTCACTTTCACTTCTTTCACTAAAACAAGAATCCACTGAAAGCTGGACTTGGAAGGGGAGTTTACACAAATACAGCACACTTAAGAACTACTGTTGGTACAGTACTGTACTTGAACCTTTTTTTCATTTCTGAAGTGGACTCTTCATTTCCTTTCCATCAGTGCCATCTAGACAATGAATCGATTACAAGGTGACTGCAGAATTCCTTTCACATAGCATATCACACATTTATGTCAAGAGTGCTTAATGAAAAATATGTACATGAATTTCAGGTAGCATCAATGAAACTATCGTAGTCCCAGCAGAGCTATGAGGCCTCCAGGTATTATCACTCCAGCTAATATTTATGTTTTGATGCACCGCCTAATCCACTGGAATAGCACCAAGTGGAAATAGCATTTCCTTTACACTGATCCCAAATGTACAAAAAAGTCTTGCTGACTTACTAAATCCTATAGTTGTATAAAAAAAAAAGGCGCAGAAAATAAAAGCTCACAATACATATCCAGTAAATGGAATATACTTCACCTTGGGTGAGAATGAGGTTTGGAAAAAAAATGCAAGGAGATTAGTAGCATGTTGACTTGTTGAACATCGGAACCATTTTTGGTATTATTATGTATACGTGAGGGCAGCCCCTCATTTTCCATGTGGACCACGGTTAAGGGAGATTGTACATTAAAATTTTCTTATTTATTTTCTCTTTTTTCCCCCCTTTCTTACTTCACCAAGTGAAACAAAAGTTGCATTCCCCAAGGCCCAGACATGCTACATTAGAATCTCTCATAAATAGGATGCAATTGAATTGAATGAACTTCTCAAAATTCTGTCATATTTTGACTGAAAAAAACCCCATAAACCTTTGATTGGCAGATATTCTGTTCAGCTGGAGAGAAGGCACATCTGCCCAGAGGATAAGGTAAGACTAAGAGATTTTGACATGACAAATAAATTCTTCAGATTACTCTGAAGCTCTTATATGTAAAAGGGCCCTTTTAGTTGTGTCCTCCTACTGAATATAAATCTATGCCATAACACTTTAATACTGCTGTATGCCTTCCACACCAACAGATCAGAGAAGATCGCAAGTCCTTACTTTTTCACTGAGTGTCACACATGAAGGTAACTCTCCAAAAAAACAGGAGTCTTTCAAATAAGCGTTAAATACTCAGTGTCCAAGACACATACTTTTAAAAAACCTGCCCTCAAAAATGAGAAAAAAGAAAGATTGTAAGAAAATATTAGAAAAATCGAAGATCTGTAAAGAACTGCATTTCAGTTCGGCATTGAATAACCTACATGAAGCAAGATTCTCCATGTACCTAGAAAAGAAGAGATTTTGTCAATTATTCTAATCTTGTGTTTAGCTTTTTGCTTCTTTCTTTCTTTGGACCTGAGTACTCAAAAAATGGCTAACTCTTTGAATGCTGGCTGGTTTTGTGACAGTGAGAATGGACATCTGGCCAAAAAATAATAATCCAGTTTAACAATGCTCTAATCTGAAACACCTTCTGATTAGTTATAGTCTGCAAGAAAAAAGAAAACAAACAAAACAAACAAAAAGAAAATTTGCTTGCATAACAAAATACAGCATTGTAAAGTCTGAATATTTTGTTCAGATTAATTACCCTTTCTTGTTCCTTTTGAAGGAATGCATGCCAACTTTCAGAGTTACACAACTATATCTCACCATTTACCACATCATTATAATACAGCACAATGGGGATGAGGATGATGAAGACAAATGATGAGGACTTTTGCATTCAAAAAGTGCCTCTTGGAATGTTCCTTAACCACACGAGTTAAGCCCTGCTACTGCAAGAGGTAGGTATGAAAAAAACACTAAAATTCCTCCGTCCCTCTTCAAAATTCATTAGAATTTGGGAAAAAATAGGTTAAGGTAAAATTGAAATTCAATTTAATGGCTAGTTCTAAATTGAATTTCTGGTTCATGAAACACTAGACTGTCTGCTTTCACAATATCTCCACAAACAATAGGCAGGGATATTTTGGTGGTTGCAAAAGTTTACTGACAAATGGAGATGTCTGCCATGGTTAGCCTGCCTGAGTATCTGTGTTAAGAGTACTTTGTTAAAAAAAAATAAAAAATCTAAGTTTAGTAAATCTTTGTTTAACCACTGATACAGAAAAATAACCATCTGGCCACTTCATAACATCAAGAAATACTGAAACTGCTATCTAGGGTCCATTCTGACACCTTCAATATAGCTGCTGTTGTGCCAAATACTAGGAACTATGCACTGAATGAGTGACTTGGAGCACTGATACTGCATTTCTCCTCTTTCCCTACAGTTACCTGGGACAGTGAGGTGCTTGAGAATGGCAATGCCAAGCTCCTGAGGCAAGGGCATCCCAAGAGCATGGACCTCTGAAAATGTGTTAGGAGAGCCATAGAGTTAGAAAATAGGAAATGCTGAACACAACAGACCATCTGAACTCTGTAGTTCACTTGCCAGAGGCATGGCTTGGTGTCACAATGCTAGCTCAAGTGCCCCCTCTAAGAGTAAATCCTGGAACTTCTAAGCTAAAGGGCACCATTTGACAACCATCTGCCAAATGTACCAGTTTCTCACTAATAGATACAGGAGAGTAAGAAGGCTATTTCTAATCTGTGACACTGTCCCAAATGTTTACAGCAAACCATGCAAACAGGTATGTGTGAATGGTTTCACGCTCCTGTGTAGATACCTAGTGATTGCAGGAGCCCAGTCAGGTTTGGCTCTATGAGTCCATTGGTAAGATCAGCTCTGAATTTTTAGCTACAATACAAATAAATTTCACAAATGTTTGGATTTAAGACATTTTAGAAATTGCAGATTTTAAATTTGATTAGAAGATAAAGAGGTGCAAAAATAGTATTCTGATCCAGCTTCCCATTGTGCAATCCTGGTTTTGGATTACCCAGGTTAGCAATTCTATCACCTATTTAGAAAAGAAGCTATTCTCACTTCATTCTTAAATGTTTCATTCATTTAATTGTGGAAATCTAACATAATTTCCTGATAAGCAATGGTTGTAGTCTTCATCTTTCACTTTCCGCTGACAGAGTCCGAGATGTATCATAAATAGAAGCTCTGCAGTGCATAATACATGGCAGCCAGGGTTGGAGTCCTGTTTACAGTAAGATTGTGATTACCATGACAGTGAATGCTGTTCTGTCATTCAAGATCAGATTAAAAATGCCATGGCTACCTAAAGGAAAAGACTGATCTGACAAAATTTGGATCAAATGGATTACTAATTCCTCCGTAACAGCATCTGCAATCTGCTCCAGCTCTCCCATTGCTGTGGCCCTCCTCTGGACTCACTCTAACAGATACATGTCCTTCCTGTGCTGAGAACTCCAGAACTGAACGCAGGACTCCAGATGAGGTCCCACAAGAACAGAGTAGAGGGAGAGAATCACCTCCTCCAACCTGCTGGCCACACTTCTTTTGATGCAGCTCAGCATACAGTTGGCTTTCTGGGCTGCAAGTGCACATTGCCAGCTTATGTTGAGCTTCTCACACACCAGCAACTCCAAGTCCTTCTCTTCAAGGCTATTCTCAATCCATTCTCTGCCTAGCCTGTTTCTGTGCTTGGGACTGCCCTGACCCAGGTGCAGGACCTCACACTTGGCCTCCTTGAAGTTCATGAGGTTCCCACAGGCCCACATCTCAACCCTGTTAAAGTCCCTCTGGATGGTCCTTTCCCTCCAGCACACTGACTGAGCCACACAGTTTGGTGTCACTGGCAAACCTGCTGAGGGTGCCCTCAATCCCTCTGTCCCTGTCTGTAACAAAGACGTTAAACAACACTGGTCTCAATATCCATCCCTGTAGAATGCCACTCATCACTGGTCTCCCACTTGGACACTGAGCAGTTGTCCACAACTCAGTGTGACCATTCAGCCAAGCCCTTATCCATCTGTCAAATCTGTATCTCTCCAATCAATTTAGAGACAATAATGTCATGTCGGACAGTGTTGAATACTCTGCAGCAGTCCAGGTAGATGATGTCAGTTACTCTTACCTTATCCACCAACACTGTGGTCTCATCATAGAAGGCCATAAAGTTTTTCAGGCAAAATCTGCCCTCAGTAAAGCCATGTTTGCTGTCACCAATCACCTCCTCATTTTCCATGCGCCTCAGCAGAGTTTCCAGGAGGATCTGTTCCACAGTCACAAAGGTGAGACTGACTAGCCTGTACTTCCCTGGGCCTTCCTTTTTACCTCTTTTAAAAATGGGAGTTATGTTTCACTTTTTCCAAACAGTGCAAACCCCACCAGACTGTCATGACTTCTCAAATATGTTGGATAGCAGCTTAGCAACTTCATCCACCAGTTCCTTTGGACCAACAGATGCATCTCATCAGGTCCCATGGACTTATGCACCTTCAGGTTCCTTAGATGGTCAGGTACCAGATCCTCACCTACAGTGGGCAGTTCTTCATTCTCCCAGTCCCTGTCTTTGCCCTCTGTAACTTCGATGGTGTGGCTTGAGCCCTTGTTGGTAAAGATTGATGCAAAAGGGTCATTGAGTACCTCGTTCTTCTCAATATCCTGGGGAACCAGGTCTCTCATTTCCTTCTGGAGAGAGCCCACATTCTCCTTAGTCTTCTTATTATCACAAGTGTACCTATGGAAGTTTTTCTTGTTGCCCTGGACAACCTTGGCCAGATTTAATTCTATCAGGGCTTTAGCTTTCCTAACCTGATCCCTGGCTGCTTGAATAATTTCTCTGTATTCCTCCCAGGTTGCCTGCCCTTGCTTTCACCCTCTCTAGGCTTCCTTTCTGTGCATAAATTTGTCCAGGAGTTCCTTGTTCATCCATGCAGGCTTCCTGGTATTTTTTCTCAACTTCCTTTTTCAGCTTGAAGGAGAGGATCCTTGAATATTAACCAGCTTTCTTGGGCCCCTCTCCCCTCCAGGGCTTTTTCCTGTGGTATGCTACCATGTAGATACCTGGAAAGGACAAAGTCTGCTCTCCTGAAGTCCAGGGCAGTGAGCTTGCTGCACACCCTCCTCACTGCCCTAAGCATATTGAACTGCATCACTTCATGGCCACTGCAGCTTCACACTCCTCACCAGCCACTCCTCATTGGTTAGAACAAGGTCCAGCATAGCACCTCTCCTCATCAGCTCTTCTATCACTTGGAGAAGGAAATTATCATCAATGTATTCCAAGAGCCTCCTCGATTGCTTGTACCCTGTTGTGTTGTCCCTCCAACAAATGCCATGGTGGCTGAAGTTCTTCATGAAGTCCAGGGTTTGCAAACATTAGGCCGTGCCTATCTGTTCATAGAGGGCCTCATCTACTCCCTCTTCCTGGTCCCATGGCCTGTAGCAGAACCCCCACTATAATGTCATCTGGCTCTGCCTTCCCTTTAATCCTGACCCACAAGCTGTCAGTTGGCTCCTCATCCATCCCCAGGTGGAGCTCCATGCACTCCAGCTAGTCATTGACATAGAGGATAACATCCCTTCCTCATCTCTCTTGCCTGTGCTCCCTAAAGAGCCTGTATTCCTCCATCCAACACTCCAGTCATAGGATTCATCCTACCATGTCTCCATAATGCCAATGTGATCATACTCCTGCATGCGTGCACACGTCTCTTACTCCTCTTGTTTATTCCTCATACTATGCCTGTTTGCATAGAGGCACTTAAGTTGGGCCCCCAAATAATCCGTTTCTCTTCAGGTGCTCTCCTGCTGACCTGTGTTCCTTCCTCAGGCTCTGGGTATCTGTTGCTAGCATTAGCATCAAACTGGTAAAAGAAAGACAGATTGAGGTTCCCCTCCCCAGACAACTTTAGTTTAAAGCCCTTTTCACCAGGTTGGCAAGCTTATGATGGAAGATACTCTTCCCCTTCTCTGACAGATGAATTCTATCAGTCTCCAGTAGACTGGGTTTCTCAAAGTGCGTCCCATAGTCTATGTAGCCACTTTGACCAGGAGGATTGATGAAAAAATTACTTGAGCTCCAGAGTCCCTTACCACTGCTCCCAGGGCTCTGCAATCCCACTCGATACCCCTCAGAGTGCTCCTGGCTACAAGTCTGTTACAAGCCCCTGGTAGGCAGCACACCTCTCTGGATTGGATTGGGTCAGCAAATGGGTGCCTCTGTACCTCTCAGAAGAGAGTCTACCACTACTACCACCCATCACCTTTACTTCATTATGCTGATTGTTACTGGGGAGCAGATCAAGTTGTCTTACTCGGTTTGAGTGTCTCTCCAATGCGACTGGTGTCTCCTCTCCACTCTGCAGAGCAGTGAAGCGGTTCTGCAAGGATACCTCAGGCTTCTGGGGAAGCCTCTTCCTACTGCTGGTCCTTGCCTTTGCAAGCTTCCATTCTTCTTCATTGCTGTCCTCCTCCTGTGTGTGCCAGTGGGGAAGTTCTTGGGTCTTTGCCTGTGGGTCCACTCCAGACTGCACTTGGATCCACTGCACTTTTTCTTAGATGCTTGTTGAATTTGGACCCCTCCTCACCTGCAGCTCCTTTTTTTCTGAGCTTAGGTCAGCCCCTTCCCAATACTACTACTGAAACTGAAACTTCAAGCCTGAGGTCCTTCCTATTTTTAGTAGCACAGTGGGTTTTATTCTCATATTTATTTACTTCTCCTTTAAATCCCTCCTCCACCAAGAAAAGAAGTTTAGACTTTGTAGTATAAATGAAAATTGGGTCCCCAGTTTGCAAGACCAACCTCTGATTTTAAGAAGCAGAAATAAAGGCATGATCTTGTAAATCTACTCAGTGCAAAATATTACATAGTATAATACTGGTTCAAGAATATTTTTAGCTACTAAAATAACAAGTTGTTCAATTATCATAAATCATAAGTTCTAGGCAAATATTTACTGTTGTTATATTTACTCTAAGTAAATATTTACTCTTGCTACTTTCTTTCTCTTCAGACTTGGATGACTCAGAATATTTTTGCCAAACACATGAATGAAGCAAATTCTTTTCCTTATTCTAACTTCCTCAATCTAAATAGGAAAATTATTTTGTAGATAGGTGAAAAACGCACAAGAGCACTCTGTATAGAAATACACAGTGAAGCTTCTATTGTAAGAAAGGCCTAAATACGGCTTGCAGAATAATCATTGAAAGGAAATACCTTATCTGATAACTCCAGAATTCTGGTATGAAAATTATACATTGTAAATTTATTCCCATGCCGTGAAGTTGTATCATGCTCCATTGAACTAACTTTTGTTATGTTTGTTTTATTGTTCTGTGATTCTGAAAATAATCCTCTTTTTTTGCAATGACATTTACTCAGTTCTCATACTTCAAAATGCTTATACATTTAACTGTGCAATATACATACGGCTCCTTAAGAACAGCAAGATGATTTGACATAAACATTCTGTAAATACTGTAAAACAGAACAATTTCCATGTTGATCAACTTCTTCAGCTGGTATCATTTCTTGCACTATTATCTGGGGCTTAATACATTTATATTCAACTATTTTAACTGCATTCAAAATGTTGAGGACCTGATCTTACAAGTGGTTCTGCAGCAATGGTCTCCATCACGTCCATGGTGAAGCTCATAGTAGCATCACATCATTCAACAATACCACAAAAAAGTGCTGCCAGACTTAATTTATATTAATACTAACCACCAGTGTTTGAAATATTATTATATTAAAACAGATTAGTTGTATGTGGGCAAAAGGCATGCAGGCCATTGTTCAGGATGTGAATTGTTGGGTAAGAAACAGCTGTCCAGTTTGTCCTCTGAGTTCCAAACTAAAACTCTGTCTACAAGAGAGAGGGTGCACAAATCCTACAGGAAATCTACATGGGGGTAACTTGTTGCACCTAAGTGCTTGTTCATGTGTCAAAACCCAGGCATAATTTTTTTCTGAGTTGTCACCCAACAAAATTTTTATTTGGTAAATTCTAGGCTTTTGCCTGAACCACACTACTGGCTCTCCTACCTTCAGGAGCACATAGAATTATGGTTGCACTCTTTTGAAAGACAGCTATTGATCAATTGAACAGATAATAAGACTAACAACAGTGAAGCAGAATGAATTTGAGGGATGTAATGGCATTTGTCATGAAGATATTTAATTTATATATCAGCCACACCTCTGACAACATTAACAAAGCTACGAATCATTCTCCAATTGATACTGCAGGCAAGTATCGCAATCTAACAACTCTCTGGCAGAGCGGGTGTGAAAAGTTAAGAAGGTCACAGAAAATTGATATAATTGACCCAGGTTTTCACTTCACAGAGTGAAAAGTTCATATACACATTTTGATAAAAACCCCGAAGGTCTTTATATAAACCAGATGGTAGATAAGTGATCCAAACTACAGATATCCAGTGCTGACACATGACATAAGGTAATTACAGAAGTACCAAATGTCAAACTGTTTTACGCTATTCTTTCAGATAGCGATTGTTGCAAATAAACCAATTTTTCAATACTAAAGGTCAGAAGGTCAGTAATTTCATAATAATGGTTTCTTACCATCAGTCAAAAGAGCAGATAGTAACATTTCTTTTTTAAGCTAGGCAGAAACAATCATCAAAAGGTGAAAGGACCTGCAAATTATTCAAGCACAGGAAAAGTCCTTGCTCTGTTGTCCTACCATTGCTACAGTTCCTGAAAGCAAAGAAGCAGGTTTATATCAGCAGGTCTTTAAACTAAGAAAACTGTTTCACACTGGAAATTAATTATGTAAATGTGTGGGTTTACAGTGGTACTATTGAAAGCAACAGATCTGATTTGTTTCTTTCCATTTATACTTCTATGCATAGGCATTTTAATTCATCAGCTGGTCTTGCAGCCAGGGCTGCTACTGTTATATTAAATAAACTGTGATCAGAACACTAGTTAAGTCCACAGCAATGAGTTAACCACAGTTCAGTCTGAATTCTAACTATATTTGCACCTAAGCAAATAAGATACTTTTATATTTTTATGCAGTATTTCACATTTAGGTCTCAAACTACTAACCAGACCTGTAAGGATGTCAGTTAATTTTTCTAAGTACAGCACTGAAAATATAGCTTGAACATCTATATATAGTTTTCCTTTTATGTGCTGTACCAACAAATTTCTCACTGAACTGCATAGCTCTTGCCTTTAATATTTTATACTATGCATGTTAACTGAGTACTTGTTTAAAGAATTTTCATTTAAAGAATTCACATCTATTTGATTTACAAATCTTTCAAATTTTCAAGCTGTCTTTAAAAACAGAAATATATTTTTGAATACATTGTATGAGCTCAATAAATTTAATAGAACAGATTGATTTAGTAGAACAGATTGATCTACAACATCTTTAAACAGTTTTTTATTTTTTTAAATGTTTTCCCATTTAAATAATTTTCAGTATCTTTTTATGTTGACCTATTTTCTTCTGTTTTGTTTTGATGCAGGCAAAAAAATTAGGCAAGCAATATATTAAACTTCTCTAATATTTGAAAATCACTTTTGAATAGATGCTTGCAAGGCTCACTGAAATTCTGGTTTGCAAGTATTTCTTTTTAAATGTTTTTTTTTTCTGCTATACTTGAATTCCAGTTAATCCAGTGAGACTTGTATCTTGCTTTCTTCAATGCAATATTAAAAAAGAAAACGTACAATGCCTGTGTGTCAGACTTCCTTTTAAGAAAGATTTGATTGCAAACACAAACAAAAAGCTTTTCTTCTTTTGTACTCTTTTATGATCTTCAAACACGTTTCTATGAAAAGGCCTAATATTTTTTCAATTCTAAGCTATACTCACCTTTGCAGTTAGGACTAAGACGAAAAATGAAAATTTCATGTTACAATAATTAATTCCTGATTGTAATGCTACAGTATAGCTTATGTTATGTTCTAATTATGCAGATATGCATTAGGGAAAATACATTAGAAGAAAAAAAAAGAAGTAGTAATTTGTTTAAACATTTTCATAATCACATTTGAAACTGTTCAGCAGTGGGATCATATATAAACAAAATGTACACAAATTTTAATGTCAAATTACAAACTACTCTACTACTATTAGGAGAGTCATGAGAATAAAATATTTGGTCTATAAGCACAGCTCATTTCAGAAATCTATCTCATTAAAAAGTGGAAACAAAATAGCCCAGTCCACAATACGAGATAAACAGCAAGTTGGGGCAGGCCAGTGGGAAGAGACAGACAAAAAGAGAGGAGAAATATCAGGTCTAAATAGAGTATTTTTTTACAATAAAAAAATGATTATTTAAGCAATCCAGTTACCAAAACCAAAAGAAACTTTTCCTGCCAAACAGAATTAACTTGAGATGCTCAGTTAATTCACCAGTTTACACACAACACGAGCTTCTGTTTTTCAAATGTTCATATCTCTAGCAGTGATACCAATCTGAACATGACTGATTGGGACACAGTCTTTCTAAATCTGTTGATGAAGAATCCAACGTAATCCTGTCTTTTGTCCAGGCTGGCAGACTGCTGTCTGTAAGACAGCTAGGTAAGTGTTTGGCTACCACAGTGGTTAAGTGTTGTTGAAGAACATATGTACAAAAGAAAAATTTTATTGGCTGAGACTCTTTCCATTGACTACATAGGGGGTCCAAACTGCCTACAGTACTAACACAAGTATTTTATGGATCAAAAGCTCAGTCCAACTCCATTCTACCTATTATGTGACCAGACTAAAACAAGCTGTCAGTAAGATAACTGCAGCTGCCACTGACCAGTATTTAGAACAGTTTTGGTCTCAAACCTGTCTTACCACAGAAAGACAACAGATATAGCAACTACCACCACCAGCCCTATAAATCTGAGCATCCATAGTAAAGATAAATTGAGTTTCAGGACCTGCAAGAGACCACATAGATAACAGATATCATCCAACACTTCTTAAGGAAGACTTTCCTCTTTTTAATAACGTCATCGCTGCTGGATAAAAACTATTAGGTATCACTTCATGATCAACTTCATCTGCTACAAACCCCAGAAAAATTACAGTATTTTTATTTCATATGCTAGATATTGACACTGGTGTAGAAGTAATTTCATTCATTAATGCCAGTTTCATGTCTTGAAACAATATATGTGATTGCTCTAATTTCTGGTCAGCATAGGCTAGTAGTTCTTCCTAATTTCCATTAAATAATGCACTGGTGGAATTTGTGCATTTTATGTTTAACAGTTTTCGTTAAAGGTAAAAATGGACTTTTAGTCAACTCTTAGTACTAAATTTAGAAACAACCATCATCTTCCAAACATACAGTCAAATTATGGAGAAAAATGTGAAATGGTTCTCCATGGAAATGATCATCTATGTTTTTTATAATATTGGTGATGAGCTACCTGGCTCCAGGCTTACTGTCTTACTTATCCAGCTGTATATTGAGTTTGTTTTCCTAGTGGATAGATTTGAAGGAGATAAGATCAACATAATGAAAACATGTGCATCCTTACTATCTTTCATCATGAGCTAGCATATACAGTATATTTGATCATCTTTTGTTTTCATGACAATGCTCGTTAACTCTACTCCCATCATTAACTGGTGGATTTATGGTACCTATTGAAAAAAAATAACACAAAGCAGCTTTTGCTGATGTAAGAAATGTTTACTGAAGGAATCAATCCTACCTAAATCTGTTCAAATTATAAAGTACACTACTTTACAGTGATTTACTTACTAAAGTATGAGATTAGGCAGATTTACTGTTTCCATTTAACCAGTCATTGTTGTCTATCTGGTTTGTATTTTAAAATACCAGTTGTGAACTAATTAGGAACTTACAATAGCTACTCAAATATGCTACCAGCAGAAATATCCAACTAGATGATTTTCAAGAAGTTTGTGACTTAAAATTTAATCCTGTTATCATTCAGTTCAGAGGAAATCCTACTAATGGGTTGAGTGGTCCAAGTTCCTAGTGAGCAGAGAGTATGTACTAGTATTTTGTTCCAAAATACACTACTCTGATGATTTGCATAAAAATAGTAGCAAAAACACACATCAGATTAGGGCTAAAGTTTGCTAGGCTGTTATATTGCAGAATCCTTATAACCTCAATATATTGTTGTCATAGGTCCAATGTAAAAATCTCTTTCAATGTTTACAAACAATTATGCTCAAAGTGACACATGACATAACCTTCAACACCCAATATCTTCAAAAAAAATGACATGCTATTACTCGTTCTCCATATTTACTCAGAAGCTCCAAATTTGGCACAAAAACCCAAGGTATGCACAGTATCTGATTATTCTGTTGTTTGATGTGCTTAAGATATGCTTTCTCTTGCCTAGATTCTACTCACAAAGAAGAAAAAAAAATTTCCTTGAGTCTGAACTGGACAGTCCAGGTACTAAAGGAAAAATGCAAACCTTTTAACAGCTAAAAGGAACATAAATAAGTATCGCATAATCTCTTGGAAGAAGTAGAATAAAATTAGTTATAACCAATTATGCATGTCAGCCTCAGAAAGCACACTCACTGATGTTGAAATTTATATTACTTAAATACATATGCAAATACTAAATTCCCACGTTGTTAGGAAGTATGATGTTAAGGAGATTCATTGATTGTAATTCCTTGTGTTCTTACAAGGTAAACACCTTTTGAGAAGAGGGGCCCTCACAATCTCAGAAAAGGCATCTGAGTGATGTACATGCAAAATTTGAGAGAGCAGTACCAGCAGCCCTTGATACAAATATGGTACTATGAGCATATCAACATATACAGGTGGACATCTATGTCTGAAGGAACATTTTGCTGCCCTTTTTATTTAAAGCTTAGAAGGCTATATGGCTTCTTAAGCAGCTCCTGAAGAAGATTTTTAACCCTCCCCTTTCTGAGCTCAGTGCCAGTCCCTCCAGGTGTCAATCAACATTTTACTAGAGAAGGTCTTCGTAAGTGTTGGCAGCTTTCAAAAGCTGCTGGATATCAGAAATCGTAGAACAATCATAGAATCATAGAACAACCAGATTGGAAGAGACCCACCGGATCATTGAGTCCTTAAGTTGAATCTGAAAATTGGTGCAAAGATGTACCAACTTCCCCAGGAGTATTTTCAGAAGCACCATCTCTATGGGCTGGCTTTGACAAAGATTTGCAGGTGGCAGATTTCTTTGCTGAGTGCTGCTCTAGACACTACTGGGCATATAACTGAGATGTACTGCTTTGTACTACATGCAACTTTTGAAATGTAATGGTTTTTATTCAATAATTCTTAGGAACTGATTCTATAACAGCAGATGGTTCTCTTAGAAATCTTCCTATTTCGATTCTCCTTCGCTCACTTCCTACCAGTGTCCTGGGTCAGAAGTACAGACTTCAAAATACCATTCCTGGGACAAATGGCTGTAAAATCAGTTCCCTGCTCTGCTGCCTGCATATGCTTACAGCAAAGACATAACATTTTTAAGTTTTCTACGAAATGAAGAGTCATGATTCTAGAGAAAAAGAACCCAACCTTATTTTAACAAAAGTTTTATTTTAAAATCTTTCCTAGCAATGGCAAAAAAATTACCAACTGCATCTATTTTACTATTCTTGCTGCAAGTCCATGCAGTGGAGTTATAATGAATGAATCTATTTCTAAAAGAGGCAGTAATATTGTAAGCAAGTGCTATAAAATACAGGTGCTCATCTTTGTCATTCATTAGGCAAGAGATTGGGCCATTTTTCACTTGCATGGGGTCCATGTATATTTTCTTTTGTTTTCACATTTATGGCTATGAAATGTAATCATTTTGCTGCTCTGAACCATTCCACCCTCTCTGAATCATCTTTATTTATCTGCATTTTAATCCTCACAATTCCAAGAATAGTACTCCACAAAGTAATGCAAATTAAAGAAGAATTTGGCCATTCTAGGAAACATACAATGATCATTCATTAAATCTACAAATACTTAAAGGTAAGTAAAGTGGGTTTTAAGGAAAGAGAGCTCCTTGGTGCAGAAGCACCCTCTAATGGCTGGCGACCGACTGCTCCGAACAACAGCTGGAAAAGCAATTTAATAGCTTCCCTAAAAAGGAAGGGAAACTGCTAAGTTATAAGAGAAATAGAAATGTGAATATACATATGCACACACACACATATTCAGATTTCACACACATTCTCTGTCGCATATCTTTTAACACGCAAAAAAGAGCAATATAAATCTGATAAACTTTTAAAATTAAAGCCTGTTTTCCTTTTAAAACACTATTCGCAATTTCATAAGTTAAATAGATTTTTATGCTTGCCCAGGTTTCAACCATTCTTCAAAACTTTAAGATAAACAGAAAGTGACTTTCCTATGTTATCTCAATTAACTTTTACAAATGATAACTAGTCTGAAAAGGCTTCAAGAAAAATGCTCTATTAAGTTCAAATCATACAGTAATTTAGGCTGGAAGGAACTTGGAAGTTGTTAGGCCCATTCCCCTGCTCAGAGTTTGCTAGCTCTGAAGTTATATCCAGGTAGTGGAATACTAAGGGTTTGGTTTTTGTTTTTGTTTTTTTTAAAAAAAAGACCTATACTTTCTTCTGGTGCTAAAGCTATGCTAGAGATACTGGAAATGTAAACCATTTCTACTATCCAAAAATACGCCTTAATATATATTTTTTTAAACTTTTATGCTGTGGCTTTGCAGATTTTTTTTTCTGAAAAATACCCCAAAGTTTGCTCATATATCTGCATTATTTTAAACCCATGCAAGAACCTGTATTTATTATAGCATGCAGTCCTTTATTATTAACTGTTCAGTATAATATCTCAGTGTTCATACAAAGCCAGTGGCAGATAGAGCAGTTAATAATTTGAAAGTAATGAGGCTAACCGACCAACTTGCTTCTCAACATCACTTTTCAAATCTCTTTGGGCTAAATTTTCAGCCAGTGTGTGGGGAATTAGCCATAGAAATCCCATTAACACTAATGAATGTTCCATGGTTAACTCCCTATGCTCTGTGCTGAAGATTTACCCCTATATCTCTAAAATAAATATGTGCAGATGCCAAAATTCTTTTTATAGAGCCTGAAGAAATTAAGGACTCTATTTTCAATAATTGACTTAAGCACATGTATCTTTTCCCCCCATGGATCATCTTGTACATATCAGAATGAGTGTAATGTCTGCATTATTCTCATTGAAAAGATTATCCAAAGTGCATGTTTACCACATAAAAGCTGAGTTTAGTTAATTGTCTCTTTTACAAAAATAGAATATAGAGAGAGTTGGATTTGTCTTGTAGTTAAATACACCATGCACAGGTTGAACAGTATGCACTGTCATTAAAAACATGTATTTGTATTTACATTTCTGAAGAATTGACAGTATTTAAGAAAGTCATTAGTCTGAAAGAATTGGACAGTATCCTATATCCCTACAAAATGACAAAATACACTAGGAGAATATAAGCCTTTGCAAGCAGTGGCTGTTTAAAGATGGTGGAGGATTATTGTTACAACCACTATGAAAATATGAAGCTGGGAAAGGCTTCCAGGATCAAACCCAGAAGCTGTCCTCTGTTTTTGAAAGGTATGAGGGCATATTCCCATCATCATCTTAAATCCCACTTGCAAGAACATACCCCTGTTACTTTAACAATTTTAATTTAGAAACCTACTTGCCTAGATGAGCACATTATTTCAAGCTCCATGATGAGTTAAATAAAAATGCCAAAGCAACTTATTTGGCAAAGCACTGAAATTCATGTTTATAAATTTTTGGCTTCACTGGTATTGAAGTACATGCATTAAGTGCTTTACTTATCTGAGGGCTGCAACTGCCCATAAAGGCTTAGAATAGTGTTGACCTCTTACTATGCCTTCAGGCTTCTGATGTATTTCAGAAATGTCTCAATGCAGTCAACGAACTGATTCAAATCACATTCACGTGCTAAAATTTAGGAAAAAAATCTTCAGTAACATTCTTTTCATACATGAAGATTTACTTTACCTTCCTTAAAATGTTTGTTCTTGGAGATCAGACTGAAAGAGGTCAGGTATAATACCCAATTGTCTGCATCTGCCCTAGAAATAGTTTAATAGAGCATTAGCACTATAACCTCAAAGAGGACACTCTACTTCCTTCCTGAATACAGAACTGAAAAATCATTTACATGAAGTCTAAGCAAAATGTTTTACCTGAAAATAATATACCAGCTACATGAAGATAGCAGAAACCCACTGAAACTGTGCAGTGAAACCATACTTGAGAAAATTCACTCAGAAAAGGCCACAATCCTTCTGGTTACACCTGGAGCCAAAGATGGCACATTTAGATAGAACTTCTTTTAGCTTATATGCAGACTCTTTCTACAAAGATTAAATATATAGTCCTCCTCAGAACACCAAACTATGGCACTTTCAATACCAACACATTTAGACAGATTCCCTCTTTCCATTAAAAGGTCTTTCATACAAGTCTTTCATAGCCAAGATAAAAAGAACTTTTCTGTTAGTTTTCTTCAAAAAAACATGAAATGCTTTCAGCTAGAATTGGGGAATCTAGAATGAGGTAAGGCCAGGCTGGCAGGGGTGGAGAGTAGAATCAGTCATGTAAACAGGTTTTATATAGCATATATTACAAACTCCCCTTATTTTCACTTGCTTCTTTGGAAATTAGCACAGCCATGACTGGGTTAATTCTCTGTGGGTTTCCCTGTGTACTATTATTGAGCAGTCATGGGAAAACTCAGCCAAATGAGTATGGCTCTAGTGAAGCCATACATCTGGGAGGAAGGGCAATCACCAGAACACAGGGTTTGTCTATAAAAAGACACTCAAACAGATAGGGCACTTAAGCTGACCTCCCTGAAGTGATGTCCTCATACTTTAATTGAGCTGAATTTTTGATGTTTTATGTCACCCTAAATGAAAAGGAATAATTTTGTACAGAACATTTGTTGGTTTTCTGGTTTTACAGACACATTCCTTCCTATTCTTCAGGCAGTCTGTCATGTGGCATCCCTCACTGCACTGCTTCACATCCAAGCAGGTCTCGTATCAATATACCTGTGCACATCCCCAAGACTAACTGAAACCTCTCTTGTTAAAGTGCTGTAAGGCAACAGGAGTGTTTCTTTTCAGAACAATGGGAAACACAGACATTAAAGCAGCCATGTCTTGCTCACACCTACAGATTATTAGACAATAAAAGGCAAAGACTTTGACATGCCTACTGCCACATCCAGTATCTCCTCCCCAGTGGTTCACAGCTGGTGCTGCCTTCCCACCACTGCATCCCCAGAGAGGGGCACCATCCTGGTAAACAGCAGCAGTGTTAACTCTTTTAGGTTTGTCCAGTGGTTTTTTGAACACATTCTTCAACTTGTCCTGGGAGCCTGCCTCCAGACAAGAAACTCCAGCATCCACCTTGCAGTGGTTTATTTGTAGCAAATGAATTGCTGACATCTGTTCCCCCTTGACCTGCTCCTGGAGGCTGATGCTTAGCAGCATCAGCTGAAGAGCTTAAGTATTTCTGTCTATACTTGATGCTGTCTGCTTCTAACATCCTATGAAGTACTCTTTCCCATCAAAATTTTGTTTGCATAGGGTAATGGGAAGAGGAGAGAGGATAGGTACTGTTGTCTTCCCAATACCACTGAAATCTGTTGAGTACACTATTTATGAATTGTCCCCACTGCTGCTGCATTTTGCAGCAGCCTCCTCCCTAAAAGCATCGGAAATTTCCACAACAGTCCCAACAGCTGATTTCACAATATTCAACTAGTTCGCAACTGACTGGCATCAAGTGAGTGTAATGAACTTTCAGATGGTAATGGCAAAATGCCTGTTGGTGCTGCCAAGAACTTCCCTATCTATCTGTGGCAGCTCTGGAGTAAGCTCAGAGATGGACAGTGGTCTACACTATGCTGAATTTTTGTTTCCACCACTGGTCATCCAAGTTATGCATCATTACACTGCTTCCACATAAGTATCAGCAGCTACCTGATCTACCTCTAAAGTAGCATTCCACTAAAAAAAGTTGCTTCAGATAAACATTCTGGGGAAGTAGCAACTCGATTCATCTACCCACTCCTCCTACTTCATTAGCTGTATGGCCACAACTTCAAAAGCTTTATGAAACCATGGAGCCAAAACCATCTCTCTACATGACTACACATGCACAAGCACAATCTTATTAGTGTTAATGATTATCACAATCTATCATATATGCCCTGTGCTACCTTATAGCAGTTCAAAATGAAAAAATTGACATAGGGAGAGGAAACATATAAGCCTTCCAGCTTCATTTCCAGTTCTAAAATATCTGTGAGTATTCCAAGCACTGATTCATGAGAAAAAGAAAACAAACTGCATAGACATGTAAAAAAAGTGATTGATCCATGGCATGGAACTCAGCAGCATAATATTGCACTACAGGCTCTACCTCCAGGATACTGTGGTTAAATCACAAAAGTCAAGAACACAAAATAGCACAATGAAGTTATAGAGAGGCATTTCAGTTTGATATAGTCAAGTTGCTCCACATGGAGTAAACAAACTATTCCGGTTGCCCCATGTGCTCTTCATATCTGATACCACCTTTCCATACTGATCCTTAAGGATCAGGAAGACACTTGGATGCTGCAATTCCTGCATCAATACACAGTTTAGGGCTTCTAAGGCAATTTATTGTGATGAAGTCTCATAGCTGCCCTGGCCTTTGTCCTTTCCAAGGATTTCTTCATGAGATGTGTGATATTTAGTAACCACATTCCTCATTGTTAGCCTTCTTTCAGGATTGCAAAACACACACCTAAAAAATATTCCATTGCTCGATCACGCTAACACAAGTCATATTAATTAAGAGTATGTTTGTGTAATTACATGGGAGAGGTGCTTTGCACAGCAGTTAAAGTGCATGCAACATTCATAATAAGCAATCCTGTGTGCAAGGTATTACAGAACAGGGTTCTTGGTCTGAAAGAAAGAAGTAATTTAAAAATTGATGCCAACTCTCTGGTGTTTTCTAGGTCACACAGATTGTTATTAGGGCCTGATACATTTAAATAATATATCACATGAAATCATATTATATCTGACTCAATAGGAACAATAATTCTTTAGAATTTGCTGAATAAAGTTAAACATATTTCTTCAAAATAGCCAATTAAAGTGTAACATTTACATACAAACCCAGATCTCAATAGCTATTGCAGAACATTTCCTTTTGACCACTTTACCTAAAAGAATAAACAATGATGCAATCAAATTTTCACACTTTCAAGTTAAAATGATAACTTTGTTTAGAGCTAACTCTTACAGATCCAATAAACAAAGTTGCACATACCCCGTGATTAAGATATACAGGCAGAAAAAGCGTTTAACAGGACAGTCCAGCTGTCCTGCACCAAGCAAGCTCCCCATTTACTGCTTACAGCAGGTAGCAATACATAGAAATAATGTGGATATGCTCAGCACATCATTTTGATGTTCTTTTTTAAATTTTAATATCAAAGTATTCCAAAGCTCAATTATGCTTCATTAGTGAAACTGTGAATACCTCACTTAATTATTTTAATATCTCAGGATTAGACGAGCAATGCAAAATTTTGGTAAAGCTGACAACGAAGGAAACACATTGACTGTTCCAAGACAAAAAAAAAAAAAGCTGTATTTCATGTTTTGAGCCAATCAACAATGAGCTACAGATATTGTATTACAGATGATTGCTTTAATCCTAAGGCATTTTAGGGTGTATTTGAAGTAACACAAGGGAAGCTTGTTTTGATATATTCACAATATAAAGCTTCTTGGAGATGACTCCTAGATTCACGCTGTGTGACTTAAGTTCTCTCTCCCCGTTTGAAACCAAACAAAGCAAATACTTGCAAGTAGACTTAAAAGTAACACAATTAACCACACTGCTCTTTCCTGAAATATGTCTTCTCTATACAATGAACGCAGAACTACAGGCACACTCTCATTCATCCTGTGCTACAAATACTTAATTTGCAACCGCTAACTTCTCTGTACACATTTCTCAAGTTTTTGAACACTGTTTCCACCTTCGCTGACTTTAGAAACGTAACCGAAACAGAACTTTACACAATGGCACCACCTAGTGTTTATAATGCCAATTTTCAATCCTTACAATGACTTCAACATCTTTCCTTTCACTCACAGTTGATGAAAAATACTACTTAAATGAGAGCACATTTCTTTCAAGAGAGATTTCATCTAATTTTCTGCCAGTTTGCAGTTATGTCTTTCATATCCAAAACTACCTACAACACGATCTCTGTGAGCATATTCTTAATTTCGTTACCAGCTGGTTTTCATTTAAAAGAAATGCTTAGGAGCCAATGGATGACCTGTTTCATGATTAAAGTTAATAGTGTTGTCTCTAAAGCAGGGTTTACCTGGTTGTTTAAGAGGAAATCAAGCTACACCTGTATGTATTTAAACCATTATCTAAGAAAGTAAATTTCCTGTAAAAATATGAGTCTTGAAAAATGTTTACTTAAAAGATTAAAGGCAGGCATTAGCATATTAGAAAAATGCGTCATCCAGTGCCCAAGCTTGTCTCTGATTGTTATGGGCAGACTGGCAACCTTGCCATTTAAAAATATCAAACCACCTTATTAATTTTTAAAGTGTACTAAAATTGTAAATAGCTTTGCAAAAACTTCATCTGTGTGAGCTGAAATAAAAGTAAATCTTCACCAGGTGGACTTTTCTTTACTGAAGGTGGAAAGTGAGCTGACTTAGCAGAAAAAAAACCCTACTAAAACTCTACTATTTTTTTTTCTTTAAAAGACTTTCAAATTTTGCAGGGTGGATCTTCATCTTTGAACCACTGCTATACCTAGGCTACACTTAAAAAAATATCTGGCCTTCACTGGAAAAAAAACCACTGGGTTGTTCACGAGTGTTCAGTGAAAAAAAAAAATCAGTTTTGGCAAATAAGTTCCACAAAAGTTCCATTCCTACTTAGGATGCTCCAGTCTCCCTGTTCTCAATGCCTGGATACAGGGATTCAAAATGACCTTCCCAAATGGCTTACTTCTGAACTGGGAACCTAACCAGAGTTCCCAAGGCCATTTCTCTCCATCACAACCACAACTGATCCCAAGTACAGTTCTCAAATACGGTGTTTTAGGTAACCATTATGTTATGAAATGCTTCCTCCTAATGAAGGAAAGCACAGATAAGATCTCCATCCCTAAAACTTGGTTTAATTCTGCTCAGTCTATTGAATCATTGTATCATTGAATCGCTAAGGTTGGAAAAAAATTCCAAGATCATCAATTAAGCCCAACATCACCATACCTACAAAATCATGTCCTGAAGTGCCAAGTATACATGTTCTTTTTAGAGATGGAGACTCCACCACTTCCCTGAGTAACCTGCTTCGGTGCTTGACAAGCCTTTCTGTGAAGAAGTTATGGAGGTTAAAGCAACCTAAACCACATTAGAAAGACTTCTTCAATGCCCTGCCTTCAATATATAGCAGAGAAATTCTCTGCCCTTCTTTGCAATACTGAAGGACTTGCACTGCAGAAATATTCTTATCCCATTAATCTCACCTATTTTGCCCAATCCAAATGGTTAATATTTCTCTTCTATCTCATATGCTCCTCCTCACAAACTTAACCCTTACTTCAGATGAGATCCTTCTCTCCATTTTACACTTTCCACCTGTTAATTTCTTCTTTATCTCCTGCAGGCATTTGCATAATTCATTTTCAAAAAGAAAGTTAGTTCTTTCAAATTGCTGGTTATAATCAAGTCACATTTTCTCAATATAAATAAAGGCAAAATCTATAAAGGCAAATCTTATCAAAAAATACCTACATTTTTTCTCACATATTTACAAAGGATTTCACTAAATAGTACTTCAGACCCCTGATTTAGTGGTCCCACATCCCCTTGAATCACAGAATCACAGAACCACTAGGTTGGAAAAGACCACTGGATCGAGTCCAACCACTCCTAACAATCGCTAAACCATGTCACTCAGCACCTCATCCACTTGTCCTTTAAACACTTCCAGGGAAGGTGACTCAACCACCTCCCTGGGCAGCCTGTTCCAGTGCCCAATGACCCTTTCTGTGAAAAATTATTTTCTGATGTCAAACATGAACCTCCCCTGGAGNCAGAGGGAGAATAACCTTCCTGGACCTGCTAGTCACACCATTTCTGATACAAGTCAAAATGCCATTGGCCTTCTTGGCCACTTGGGCACACTGCTGGCTCATGTTCAGTCGCTGTCAATCAACATCCCCAGGTCCCTCTCCACTGGGCAGCTTTCTAGCCATTTTTTTCCTAGTTGAATCACTAGTGTCATGAAAACACCAATTTTCTAGAACTTCCTTGTGCATTCTTATTGCACACATTCTTTATAAACCTTCTGCCAATATTTTTTACCATTACACCTTCAAGTGAGCTTCAAGAGTTCAAGTCAGAGGGCATAGGGACACACAGCAAAGGGGAAAATCAGGGGTGCATTTTAAATACTAGAAGGCACAATGTCATTGTTACTATTAATCTTAAAAGATGATGCTGGGTAGTAACTGGTTTCATCACACTTATCACTAAAATTCCAGAATAGATTCCTAATAAATGCAGTTCAATTAGTTGGATAACCTGCACCCCAACTTGTTCTTTAGACTGCAAAATCTTCTCAACATTAAGAATAACATTATGTTGCTCACAATGAGATAGCAGAAAACTGAGCATCAGCAATGGCACAGTAACACCCAGACCCTAGCATAGAGGGTTCTGAGAAAAGACTTGTTGATCTTCCTTCAGTTGTGCTGGTACAACCATTTATAAGGCCATACAAAGAAAAATGTCCAATTTAAAACCAGTTCAGATCTCTGAACCAGCTCATCAGGCAGCCCTGCAAATAGTATACTAGTGCAATAATGGCAGTGACACAAGATCAAAACAAGTGCTCTGTCAGCTGGCAGGGGTGCCAACAAGATGCTTCTTAAAAGCATATTCTCAGGAGAAATATAGTGTGAAGACCAACACCTGCAAGCTGTTTTCAGCTGGAGACAGTCTGACACAACAGTTCCATGAGGTAAGGATACCTCAGAAGGTCCCTGGTCCTCCTGTTTCTCCACAGCAAAGCAGCAGAAGTTGAGTGGGCGCTGTCACAAAGCAAACCTAACTTCTATTGACTATCTAAAAGCATTGACTGGATAGAGATGGTTTATCCAAAGACATCTGTACTTGTAATTTTCTCCCATTGTTCATCCCCCTGGACTGCAATACCACAGACATTGCATAACAGCTTCTGAACAACCACAAGCTTTGGCCTGGCATATTAAGAGAAACCAAAACCAGTCACAGTTTACATTAATATGCCAGACCATAATCTGGGATGATTCAACTTGGTTTTATAAGCAGGAGAGGCTGGAAGAACTAGAGGCATCTCACAATGAGATGTTCTTCACAAACTGAGCTATGCTTATACTCTTTAATCTTGCATTCTACCCATTCTCTGTTCTCCACATGGTAGGAGGGGGAAACAGCCTTCTGTATGCTAGCTCCTCTGGGTAGCCACAACATCTGCAGCACATCAGCAAGCCCCAGGTATCTTGCTCTGAGTTATGGGTAGATAAAGAGTTTTTTGTCCTCCTTTTTTCTTTCTGAAGAAAATGAAGTTAAGACAGAGCAATGAAGGTTGTCAGTTCAAACACTGAGGCAAAGGAGTAAACAAACTGCAGACAATGTTTTGTCTTCCCTAAATAAAATGGTATTATAGGTAATCTGGAAAAATTAATTCACTCTGCTGCTTGGTCACAGCCTAGAAAAATGAGGTATACATGTCAGATGAAAATCAAAAGGCAAATTAGGCACAAATGAGCACAAGGCCACCCAATAACTCAATCTTTGTGGACTGAAAGGTCACAGAGCGGACAAATTCCTAATAAAGGTGATGATGATGATGACAAAGGAGATGATTAAGAAGAATGGTATTTTGATAAGCAGATAAACTAAAAGATGTTCAAGATTGGGCTTATGCTATGAAATCTGGAAGCATGGCAAGAACTACACAGGAATCCCCACTAGGATAAAGGCCTTTCACTACCCAATTCCTAAAGTCAATATAAAACAGCAGAGTTACTAAACACATATTCCCAATTAAATTATCATAATTGTAGAGAACTGCCATTGATAGCATGCAAAATGCAATTCCATTTACAAGTACATGTCAGAGCTATGACTTCTGTTCAAGACAAATAATCTAATTCTATCTGAAGAAGCTTAAAAGTTTTTAAGAACTGTAAGTCCTTGTTTGGGTCCTTTATAAGCAGAAAAGTCTTAATTGCAAAAAAACCCCACCACCCTATTTCCATGTAGGTAATAGAATCCTGTCAATAAATCCTTTTAAAAATGTCTTTGTTGCTGGAGCACATATCAAGAAGGTGAACTGGACATCTCTGGACAGCTAGGTATTGCAGCATTCATGGCAGTAAATTGTTTGGTTTTGAATATGGACACTGGAAGACAGAGAAGACAAAGGATAAATTTGCTCTAGTTCACGGCACCAGTTCTTGAACAGGCAGATTATCACAGGACATACGCTACAGCTCTCACTCCAGTTGTCCACCTAATTCTCTCTTTCTTGGGGACAAGGGGCTCTCACCCTGTTGCAGGGCAGCTCAGCTACTTGTGAATTTAATATTTCACAGTAGTGAAGTGATGCAAGCTACTGCTCTGTGCCAATGGTACGCTAGCACCAATTTCAGTTTTTCTTAATTTGCCAACCTGTAATTTGTGGAGCTGCTGCATAAGCAACTGAATCGTCCCTGAAGCAGAGGCAGCGCAATAACTAGAACAACCATCCCAAGGGAAACTGTCCCAGAGTGCTTATCATATCCCTGAGACATCTCATGAGCCCCAGTTTAGAAGGAGCAGCACTTGGCACACTGTCTAGTTGATTAATGCACACTCCCACCTTAAGGGGAGCCTGATGACAAGGCTAAGAGTCTGACGAGTCTGTCATGCTGATTGCTTAATGCAGATGATCATACATCATCTTTCCTTTCCAAGTAGGTTTACATAGTAAACATGAAGTAAATGGCCAAAAATTCCTTGCATCTAGAAAGGGAATTGGAGAAAAAGAGCTCCTATTAAAAAAATATAGAAGGTATGCTAAGCTATTGTGTCGCCTAACAGTACAAATTTGTACCTGTGATACTTAATATTGTATAGAAGGAAGACACTACTGTTATCCCACCACTCACTTTCATTCACAGGAAACTAGCATTTCTCTTCACTATAGGTGTGACATACATGGAAGTCCCAAAAACATGAGGTCCAGCCTAATTCAAAGGATCCAAGGTGATTAAAAGTTTAAGAAAGAAGAACCAAACCGCAGCACTGAAGCAAGTTCCCTGCAACAATTTTCCAGATACTCAGAGAAGGGAAGTGACTGACTTTTCTCTCACTCTATATACTGATCAGTCGATGAAATATGAATCAATATTAGAGAAGGTTTTGCTGTTAGGCAGGGAAACAGTGTCAGAGCAAAAGATAAGGGAACGGGGATGATTGATTGTGTAAGCTATGGCAAAGACTTCTCTTTTTCATGTTAGGAGAAAGTCCATAATCAGGTAGGCTGTTGCTCTGCACTATTACATGCCATCAAGTTTTATCCAAGGCATTTGATTTTTCTTTTCTACAGATTCAGACTTCACTTTCTCTCTTCTCTTTGTAGCTCTCATACCACCTGACAGAACAAGGCAGGCTTCCTGTTCTGTCTTACAGCCTTCTGCCATGTCAGTCCAGATATTGATAGGATCAGTCAGGATCAGTCATTATGAAGAAAGTCCAGCTGTGTCCCTGTGCCAGGAGTCAATCTCTGCTCATTCTCTCTCTGTGAGGAAGGCTCATGTGCAGTCTGGTCAGTGGCCAAAAAGTGAGATAACTGCATTCAGTGAAGATGCAAGCTTTGGAAAGCTAACTGTTGAACCGGAAGGTCTCACAAAGCATAGGCAAACTCCAGTTTTTCAAAATGTAATTTAAAATGTCTGCTCCAAAGAATAGTGATATCGTTGACTTCAGGATGTGGAAAAAAAACTTAAAAAATTTTAAGAGAAACCAAGCCCTCGGCAATTTTCCCTAACTTCACCCTTAAACTTGGAAAATAATTTTGCTTTCTTCTTACAAAACCCAATAGCCCTAGACAAACACATAACACATACCTCAGTTACAGCAATTAAAGTCGTAAGTTCTTACAACAAAGAATTAGGCAACCTTTCTGACCTCACCTACAGGAAATCATTCAGTCCACTGAACAAGCTCATATGCAGTTACATATTTGGAAATTACATTTGTTCTTTATAGATATCTAAGTGACTCTGAAATTTATCTGGGTTTGGATGTAAATGTTATGCTGTATGCAGGACTTAATCAAATGGGCAACAGGTAAAATGCTTCCTAATTAAATATTTATTTTAAAGGGACTAAATCAGTCTTTATTAAAAGCACTACTTACTACTCCATAAAATTGTGTTTATTCTCTATCCTTACAAATGCTAAATGTAGTTTTGTTATCCTCTCATAAACAGAATACTAACAAAGAAAATGTAAAAAAAATATTTTTCGGTTACCTCTATCTTGAAAAAAGGAATATTTTTAAATTCAAGGCTATTTTTAATATTTAGCATTACTAGTATTAATATATTAAAGTATTTAAATTAATTAACTGAGCTAGAAAAGCACCTGAATTCTGATTTAACATCAGATAAGATTATTCTTTTCTCCACATAGAAAACTGCTCACAATAAAATTATGGCCTCAAATCTCCCATCATCTCCAAAATCCATTCTGATATTTCATTACAATTCCTCCTTCTTCTGCAGTTTGAGGAATGTTAACTGTGCTTGTGTTCACAGTGACAAACACAGATGACAACAAAGAAAGCAATTACAATAAATGTCTGATCTGCCTCCACTAAAAATATATACTTCAGCTTCAAAACAATATGCCACTCAAACTGAGTAAGCCCTACCTGACACAAAAATTACCCATGTTTGTCATGTCTGAACACATTTTTGGACTAAACAAGCGAGTCTTGCCTTTATCAGCACTTCGAAAAGAATAATAATATTTAGCAGCTTAAAAAGCAAGTCTATGTAGTGTGTTTCTGTCACTTTTTCTTAAAGAGAGTATTCTGGGCACTGTAAACTGTGAAAATTATTATTTTTTTTAAATGGCATCTAGATTCTTGTTGGATTTCACTGGCAGTTGTGTTTGCAGCTTTGAAGTTTCCTCCAGGTCTGTCATTTGGTAAGGCTGCTGATGGGTGCCTGGGGTGCTTTGTCCTCTGGGAGGCTATTTTCCTTTAATTCATCTCTGATTAGAAGCAATTTATGCATTTTCATCTGTTTTATGTAAAGATCAAAGGGATCATGGATCCCAATGTTGACCCTATTATAGGCAAAAGAGGCAGGCTGCACATTTTTGCTTGGTTTCAGTTTAAGCCTCAAAGCACCCATTCATACTACTCAGTTCTTGATATATCTCTCATAAACCAGCATTTTATATGAAGACCAAGCAATAACCACTCTCTTGCCTGTAAATACATGCATGCTTTTATATTTACATAAAGTTGTGGGGTAAAATTCCCATTTTCAAATCTGTTAAGATAATTGTTTGTCCAAGGAGAACAAAGAGATACAAGATTAAATTCTGAACTGCCATAACAATACTCTTCTTAATGATCACATTAATAAATTCGTGACACTTCATCTAATCACAGATTGATTTAGCTGGCCCTGCACTACAGGTATTTCAAAGTTTTCTCTTTTTTTTCTGTCTTTAAGTTATGATAGAAAGACTGACTTTTACACAATATAAATAGGAATTTTTCACAACACAAGGACAACTTAAAAATTTATTCCATTATAATCAGTATTCAGTACCTATTGATATTAATGAGATTGACATTAACATTGCCATCAACACAAGAGCAATAATACAGATGCCACTGAAACTTACCTGAAGTGACTGGAACTGAAGGAAGCTTTATTTTATTATTATTTTTTAAAGTAAATTCACCACATATGCAAGCAAATATGTGAATACAGGGAAACGTCCAGGTTGTTGTCCTAAGCCAGTAAACACATGTAATCAATGCAAACGCCTCTTCTTACTTCCAGTCAGTTCAACCTGACTCCCTCTCTATTAGGCTCAACTGTTCGTTTTTCTTACTAATCATGTGCAGAACAGGGAGAAAATATTCTGAAGACCAGAGGATAGAAGGGGGAAAAGCCCATCAAAAACCATGTTTGTAGAAAAGGCATAGCAGTACCTTTGGAAAGGCTTCCCATAGATCAACATTAGGTGAACAAAGATTGCCATGGATGGTTTGTCATTTTAACGACAGAGAAGTAGGATTGTACTTAGAAAGCAACGTCCTGAAGAGGAGGTTCCAAATGATGGATTCCACAAGAATTTGTGGCTCTTACTGAGAACACCTTCAAATACTTTGCTAAAACCTGTCACATCATTCTTTCCCAAGACCGACTGCATGAAGCAAGAGATGCAAGAGAACTGCATTGAAAAAAAAATAACCTGAAACAGTACAGCTTATCTGTTATCAAGGTAATCCTAACATGAAAAGACTATTTGGAATTTATACTTTGGAAAATTGAAAAGAAACCCATTACATTGTAAAGGATTTAGTAATTTTCTCCTCCAGGCCTGTGTTTTTGCTCAACCTGAGTTACCACATACCATTGAAAAAAGAAACACCACCACGTCAGGTAATTTTTTTACTGTTCTACTCATGAAACTTTTGACACTTCTGATAGATTTCAAAAAGAATTCTTAAATACATTACCATATTCTCATGTACTTGTGTGCTTCCATAGCAACTGTCATTGGGATTTTTCTCATTACAAGGTAATGACCAATTTTTTCTACTTTCCAACACTTAAAAAATCCTTTAAAACACTTAAAAACTCTTCAAAGCCACAATTCCAAAACCAGACAGGACAAATTCTCAGCTTCAGTCATTAGTGCAACCACACTAAACTCGGGTCTTTGTTTGTTTATAATACATTAAACCCAAAGAAGATGCAGAAGTACTAACATACCTACCCCACCTCCCCACTCCTTCCACCCCCTGCCAGAATACACAAAACTACAACTTAAAGCACAATTTAATAAGTAATTACAATAGAGAACCTCAGGTTGTCAATCCAACTCACAGAAAATAAACCCAATAATAACCAAGCTCTCTGAAATAGTGTCTGAATTCAAGGCAAATTCTAGGACAATAGCAGCAGTAGGGGGAGAAACACCACCAACAAAGAAAAGCCTTAGAAGAGCTCTTTAAATCTCAACAGGCAAGGACACTTATGAGACACTTGGGGTGAAAACTCCAGGAGACATGGAAAAACTACATGAAGAAAAAAATTACATGTTGCTTTTAAAATACAAAAATTACCTTAAGAAAATAGGCAAACTTCCAAATTCATTTCCAGGCAGTAACAAGCCTCTTCATTTTTCAGGTTTGACCTATTCCTTGCCTAGAGATCCCTTCAGTTGCATTCAGAGACATGTAATCAGGTCTATATGGTAAAGGAATGGGAAAAAACTGCCCAAGGCCGAAAGAAAGGTCCTGTTTGGGGGAAGGTGGTGGGGTAGGAGGAGGACAGGAGAAGGGACCCTACCTTTCCTCTGAGAAAACTGTATGAGGTAACATATAGAAAGGTCAAGTCTAATTTTTAGTAGAATTTCAGGGAAATTCTTAACAGAAATCAAGCAGAAAAATTATCTTAGAATATATTAAAAAATGGAAGGACATGAATGAAACTGTACATGTAACATACTGACACAGGAATTAAAAAAGGAAATAGGAATTAAATGCCTGTTGTTTGTCAGCATTTTTTGCAAATCACTTTATGATCTTTTGAACCCCTGGAAAGATTTCCTTGGATTTCTCTCTGAGCCTCAGATGGAGACATTTGACAAAATGGGAAAACAGGTGTCTTAACTAGAAATGGTTTATTCCTAATGAGAAAAAAAAAATTGTCTGCTTGACCTAATTCTCGTCTTCTGGAAACCACGAGCTCATTCTGAAACACTTGTGGAAACACTTGGCATTCATATGTTATAATTAAATAGAAAATTTACCTAGCTAGCTTTAAAGAAAGACTTACGCAATTAGTTTCCATGTTGCCATGAGGTATTATCTAATGCTTCTGCTTATTTTAAACCTAAAGGTCTGTTTCAAAAATAAACAGAATCTGTTTGTTCCATTGTTGTCAGGATGTATGGTAATCCTGAGCACCTTATAACAGAACAGTCTGATCAATTTTAGACAAAGTCTTATTGTGCTAAATGTTAATAGTTTTAAAATACTCTTCCTAAACATGGAGTGCCTCTAGCACACCAGTGTGCCCATGAAAGCACACAGGGCTTCTGGCTCCAGTTACATGGAGCTGATGTAACACTGATGCCACAATTGCTCCATCAGCACAGGCATCCTGATCTGCAAGACTGAGTCCAGTTCAGCAACTACTCCTCCAGCCCTTCAGCTACTAATGCCACCACAGCTTGCAGCGGGATTAAAATCACACCAAAGTTGCTCAGCTCTCACCTTTCGCAGCAGGGCAGGAAACCACCTCCTGTGGCTGTAAGCCTCAGTCGACGTATTTGAATTCAGAGAAGGCTCTGCAAGGAAGACAGCCTAGAAGCTAGCTATGGACTGCTGCATGCACACAGAAACCTCGTGTTCCTGGACATCAGAAAAAAAGCCACATTAAAAAATGTGTCATTCCCTCCAAAACAGAGACAAATTCTTGAATATGAGGTCAATCTCTCTGTCTAGCTTGTTTTGATAAGTGATTAGCACACAAACATCCCTTCCTAGAGTCTGTAGGTCTAAAATGAAAATGTCAATACAACAACATGTGCAAAACATGACTGCATGGCTGTGTTTTCACTTGTTCTCATTCCCTCACACACAAAGTGCATCCTTAATCTTCACTTACATGATTTATAGGAAAAACTGCAGACAAAATCAATGTATTTGTCCTAAGGTGATTCCACAAACCACTCTCTCAGAGGAAGCCACTAAGTATTTTTGTCCCTGAGAATTCAGTCTTTTATTTAGGATAAACACTTGCCTGTGTGCTATTTAACGCAGCTGCTTTTATCAAAACTTAAAGACTAATTCAGGGGTTATTTCACTATTCCATACCATAAAATATTGCTAAGTCAGCTACTGGAACAGATTGCTTTGCAGAAATTTCAAGGTAGTGGTTGGACTGATTTCCTTTCATACAAAGCCTGAGAAAACTGTTTGTAAAAGCCCAAAGCCAGAGCTCCAGTGCAGACTGAATGGCACAGTGTGTTGCATCATTCAACAGGCTACAAAACATAGCAGAGATGTGATCTGCAGATAACATAACCATCACATTGGCAAAAAAAAAAAAAGAAGATGCTTGCATGCTTTTATAAAGGCACAAGTGGTTCTTTGGTGCTCAGCTGAGTAACTGCTTTGCATATTATGCATCACACACATCCCTTCACAAATGTAAATGTGATGACAGATTTATTGTTTGCTGATATGACACACACTGAATCCTAAGTCTGTCCTGAACTACTGCAACAGCCACAAGAAGCATATACATGCCATGGTCAAAATTTTCTAGCCAGCCCAATGAAACTAATAAGTTCCCTGTATTTGTCATGTATTTTTGGGTGGTCCAGAACAGAGAGAAACAGCAGATACTTTCCAAGTACACCAATACTGCTGGATAGCACAGAAGGAGAAATTTGACAGACAACAGAAAACGAGTCTTTTCTTCTCGTTCAAGTACTTGGTGTAGTTTCATCGTGTGTTGCCTCCTATACTTTAAGCTTACAAGAACACAGCAAATACTATATTAAGATGCAAACGTGAGGGTGTGCTCATGTAAAATTTAAAATTCCCTGCTCAAAACACTGACATGTTCCAAGTGTCAACTCTTGTTAGAAGACCAAAATAAAATAGAGAGGTAAGAACTGTTTCTAAATAGTGCAACTGGAAACGAAAACAGGATGCTACCCACAGCCAATTCTACTGAAGGAATGCAGTTTACAAATTTCTCCCATCTATTTAGTAATTTCAGATAGCAAATTAATGAATGACTAGATTGCGACTACAGAGAAGCTTTATGAGTCAATTTTGCAAGAAAGTAATTTGAAAGTAAATTCCTTTAAAAGCAAATTAAGACATGACAAAAACCTGATTTTTACCTTAATACCTCTGTACTTCCAAATTCTTTGCTTTTCTGGTTTAGGCAAATAAAGAGAACAATATTTTTTAGTTTTATAATGATATAAATTCAGTCTTGCACAAAGTCAGGTGCCTAATATAACACTAGAAAAACTCCTCAACAATTTAAATTTAAAAGCTTGTTTTAGAAGGGACAGGCATTTTCATGTAGTGGGCTTATAGAAATAAAAGCCATTTTTAAAAAAAGTTTTTGGTGCCAAATATTTATGTCTCAGATTAATTTTTAAACTCTTCTACAATCTTCAACATTATTCAGAGGTATATCGTAAACATGAAATGTGGCAAAAGTCAAAAGTTAATTTATTGCAGGTGTAATCAACAATCTAAGCTGATCTTCAGAAAAGATAAAACTAGAAAACAGATGCCCCTGTGGAGGAGGTAAAAGCAAATGGGAAATTCTAAAAGTGTTCCAGAAATGCAAATGCATACATTATTTGTGCTAAAGGCAACTCTAACATTCTCCCTTGAACAAAGGAATATATCAACGTGTAAGAACAAGAAAGCATTCTTCTGTCAGCAAAAAACACAGAAAACATTGACTGTGATGAATCAGCAATCAAACTGAAAACAAAACGGCAACAAGAATTACACAGTACTTAAAATTTTATTTTCAACATGTTTATATGCCACAACATACACAGGTTTTAATCGCGAAGGCATACAAACAGCAAATGGCATTGTAACTTGTCTGATTTTCTATGGATTAGTGATTTACAAGCCCAAAAGTACTACATCATCCTCAAATTCCCAAACCTCCACACTAGATTCCCTGCTTTTCCCTCAGGTTTCCCCAATAACTTCTACATTACAGTCATCTCATTCACTTCTTTGTAGTCATGCGCTTTAGTTCCCTTTTCCTTCCTCTCCTCTGCCACTACATGCAACTCTGGTGCCAGTGGAGCACGAAGTAAGGCACTGTAGCTGGTCTGGAGCAACAAGCTTACTCAGCAATCAGTAAGTACATATTCAATGACAGATATCAATGGAAAAAAAAAATCCTTGAGCCTTTTTTGAGGAGTCTGGGGAGGGAGTACTAATTTGGAAGTCCTTAGATTATACACAAAACTTGTACACATTTGGAACTTTTAAAGACCTTTACCTTATTCATCAAATCAGCCAACAAGGTCCAAAGACAATTGTGGGAACTGAAAGGCAGACTATGTGATCAGTTGTCTCTTCAGGTAATCAAAGAAAAATGCTGCTCCCTACTTAGCAGATTTTGCCTTCTGGAGTCAGGTGATAGAAAAAGAGGAAATAAGGGCAAATAAGTGTGTTCTGAATATAAATGCAGCTGTTGCCGATCTGGAAATTATGGCTGCTACTACAAGCTGTGTTAACTCTACCTTCAGTTCATAATTTGAAGACAGGAAAATTCCCAGCTACATTTCTTGTTAAATAACTAAGGTTGCAAATCTAAGTTCGTTCTAATATTTTAGCACTGCAGATTAACTAAGTTAGACTCCAACTCAACAGAGAAAAGAGAAAATTTCCATGACCAACTAGTATTTGCTCACTCCAGAAAAGCAAATTTTTACAAATAAAGCAGCTTGAAATCTTTTTTTGGTACATTCAAAATCAGTTTAGCTTTAAAGTTAAGTAGCAAAATGGCAGTGTGGTATGTTATTTTGTTTTATTTTATATGAAACTGTATAGCATATTCATTGAAAACACCCAAATATCCACTCCTTCTAAACTCTGAAAGTTCCATAGTTCATAAGGTAATCACATAGGTTGTCGCTTACTGTCCCCCTTCTAAAGTACATTATCCCATTGCAACTGCTGCAGTCTAAAATAGGTATGTAAATCGGTTTTCACATTTCACTTCTGAAAACTAGAGCACTTATAGTTTGGCATTAGGACACTGAATCCAAACACTTTGGTTATGACAAGACTCCACTGCACATTAAGTGTGCTACTGGGCAATAAATGACATTCCCCAATTCATTTTTGAACAATTCAACACCTTAATAATCAAAAGGAATGTTACCCAAGCTCTGAGGAAAGATGTGTGGATGAGTGATAAGACAAAGTAATGTATCTTCAGAGAAAAGAATGAAGGGTAACTCATTGTTCCTGGAAAGAAAAGGTAAAAAATGCAATGCACCTCTACCTAGAGAAAGCCATATGTATTTCAGGAATGTTTTCTGCACTTTTTCTAAAATGTAGGAGAAACCAAAACCTACTTATTTATACAAGGCAGCTGTAATTAGGACTGTGAAAAAAGAAAAATTTGTTGCGTATGGAAATGCCTCCCCCAGAGGGATAAAGTTCTTCATACCCGGTTTCTGCCATATCCAACCACAATCCTGACTTTGCTGGGCAGATCCACTTTTTCACCACTCATACTTCATAGCAAAAGCATGCCCTGGAGCTGCAATTCTAGAAGGCAAACAAAACTAATTTCAGAGCCCTTGCTTAAGTGTGGAAAGAGAATTTTTACTTATTTCTCAAAATCAGAAAGAAGTGGGACACATGAAAATATTTGTCAAGTAAAACCTGTCTGAGGTTCAAGAACACTTTAAGGTGTTAACAGGACTTGGAGGGGGCAAAAAACTCTTAACTTCTCCATAGAGGCCAGGACAACAGCTGTCATGCAGAGGAAACCACCTCGGCTCTTGCAGAGCTTATTTCTGCTCTCGCACTCCCAGGCACCAACTGCAGTTAAAAAAAAAAAACAAAAACAAAACCCCCAAACATTCAGCTTTTTTTAATACTGATTCATCAAGATAGTTGTATCTTTTTGCAATATGATCAGTGCCTAATTACAATGATTCAAATCTCTTGTCACCTTCAGGCTAGACTACAGATAGCAATGCTTTTTAGCCAGAACTGATAGTGAAAATGAACTTGACACAGCACGCAATGGTTTGTTAAGCATGATATAATATTAAAAACATCACTCCTCTTTTTAATCTAGCCAAGAGGACGAAGAAATCACATGATTTTGAGTTCAAAGTTACTAAATCCTTTTTCCAGCAGGGAAACATGCTTGTCTGAATGCATTTGTCATTGTACCACCTTTCTCCACATTCAGGGCTGTTTTGAGCCCTGTGGGCTTCAGCCAGTTCTTTCTGCTTCTAATTTTGCTGTAATTTATTAGAAGTTCCTTCAGATTACTACCCATTTTTCTGCTTGGAAAACAGTAATATGCAGGCTAGGCCCTCTAGTGCAACTTTATGCTAAATGCACTACATTCCCAGTCCTTTTTGTGTTGTTTTCTTCTACCAAGAAACTTCTGTAAGAGCATTTACACTGTCCACATGCCTTTTGCAAGTGGGCCCTGTTTGTACTTGTAGAACCTCAAAAGAAGCAGGAGTTGACTGTGTGATATCCACTACTCTCGTTGTGCTGTTGCATACTGTCAGCACTCAACTCCAGCACTCAGCCTCGTGAATGGTACGGTTCTTCTAACTCACTGCAAAATCAGTATCGAAAGTCCAGCAGGAAACTGAACGGATGAGGACAGAAAAACAGCTTCCTTGCCAGGGGCAGAAGTTCAAGAATGAAACCTGCTTAATACTTGAAATACAGGTTATTTGTGAGGACCACAATCTGCACTATCCCTTGAGATCAAAAGACTACAATGAGGTGCACACACACAGTACCTAGGTGGGAAATTGTAGAACACTTCAGAACCTCAAAATATGTTCAGCTTCTGCTTAAGACAGAGAACAAAACCCTGAGGTTCTCTCAGTTGCACTGCTGCATGTCCTACGCAAGCCAATCTAAAACTTCAGCATTTCAAAAACCATCTTGATACTTTTATATCACAAATATTTGATTCTTTGGGTTCCATTTAATGATCATTAACATATTAATTCATCTAATCTCAAACCATTTGCTTGTCTTTCACTTTTAGTTTCTTAAGATATAAAAGATCTTGCTAACAGGTAAAGCTGGACAGGGTTAAAATGCTTTAAATAAAAAGCTTCAATTATATCTAAATTGATATTTTTATGTCACTTTAAAATTAGTTTTTTTAAGTAATGAGTGAAATGTTTTTAAAATTGGCATTATTATGTACATAACTAAAATTTACACTGAGAAAGCATGCAAAAGGCAAGGAGGCAGAAATCAGTAACATAGGAAAGAAACTGGCTACAGTACAATTAATATGAATGATATCAGAATGATCCATAGCTTCACTATGTTTGACCTCTATCTAAATTGCTAAAATCATCAAAGGTCAACAAACACAGATTTAAATGACCTCTATATGAATTACTGATCTTTATACTCTGAACCTTTTCAGCCACAATAATTAACAAAGAAGTCTAATTGAATAGCAATCCTGCAGTATAGGGCAAAGTTGTACATTTTGTTACAACTTTCCAGGTTACTGAAAATTCAATGCACCTCTTGGCTGCACCACACTCTGTCTCTCTTTCAAAATAAATTGTTGTAAGTTTATTTTTCTTAATGGATTTTAAAACAGTTTCTGCCAGCAAAAGTCTTCATAGCACACAAGGGACTAAGTTTTCTAACAAACTTGGAGTCACCTGATGAAATCACTAAAAGGCAGAAGCATTTTGAAGCTTACTTTTCTTTCACTGCAAGACTAATTTAAGCTCTCTTTTGAAACCTTTGAAAAGTGTTCTTAACCATTCGAGTTGTATATATTGCAATCAACAGGTGTGACAAAACATAATCAAGCTTTTGAAAACCAAAAATGGGCTCACGTTAAACAGTTTAACATAAGGATGAAACCTGTCCTGACTGATTTTGAAATAAACTAGAGTTAAATTCATACTCCTGATATTAAACACAATGGAACAATAACTATTTTATGGTTTCTCTATGAATTCTGGTAGTAAAACTCTGGATGTGGTCGCAGAAATTATAAATCTGCATTTGTATCTGGAAAACAAAACAATTATAGTAATTTTCTGCAATTACAAGCAATTGTCTTTAATTACCTCAATATTTTACTTCATTGTCTGAAAAGACAGGATGTCAGTGTGAATAGCATTGGTTTGGCAGCCTCAAATTACCAACAACTATCAAAATGGTGCATGCTTTCTCTTCCCTTCCCCAAAGAAATGATCTGATCTTTCATAGGAGCTTGACTTTCTGCTTTAGTATCACACAAAATAAAGAAATCAGATAGACAAACATTCCAAGTGGTGTGTTCATGTCTTTTAAGTTTGTTCTTTGCATTTCAAAGTTTGACCCACTCTTTCTAGCAACCCATTTCTTGTTTGACTCCAATTGACAATGTAATGGAAACAATGACAACTGAGCCAACAGCCTGTTACTTGACATTAATTCTGCAGATGGCCATGTAAGGGTTCAGCATCAACCAATCACCGGCAAATGTCTTTCTTTTGCACAGTATTAAAAAAAAATGTGGAGAAAAAAACTAAAAAAAAATATATAGCAATATTAAAAAAAATATATAGCAATTATCCACTTCTATTACTGCTGTGAGTAAATTGTATACTGTAGGCTAGCCTTTGCCATGAAAATCAAACTAATAACTTTATGATAATAAGACTGCAACACTTCAATTAAATATTTTGACTCCTTTATGTAAACATGGGCATCAATGACTGGTTAAAGTCTTAGACTTTGTAATTCTACATTCCAAATTTTACATTTACAAGTTTGGGAGTATGATTGCAACCACAAAGATAGTATTTCCCATTTCTTTTAAATAGCTCATCCAGGATTTATCACTTATTAAGGACATTGTTTAAAAATACATTCATTCTGAGCAATGTGGAAAGATCTTTTCCCAAAACAGAGCTGTGACTGACCATCTAGTTAGCTGCAATATTTGGCTCTTTCCATTTCTGCAGCTGTGAAAGATAAGATTAAATTAACTCAGCCACACAAGTTTAATCTTCCATGTTGGCAGCACAAAACAAACCCAGGAAAAGGTTTCAGCTGGCAGAAGCAGTGTTGTGTAATTTCTATATTTTTACACAAACCTTTTTTTACATAAGTGTTGGGGTTTTTTATGGCTGATTATCAGGAGTCTTCTCACTTTCATGGGTGGATTTCTTTTCCCAAAATCTTTGTCTTTGAGTTGGACTTGCTCACATTAAAGTCATGTCTGCTGTTACATTTTTATGTCACTCTTCCTCTTCATCCACCTTCATATGTTAAGGGAAGCAGCAATACTTTCACTATCATTTTTTTACTTTTATGCATAAAGCCAACAGCATAGCCTTCATGCTAATCCATTAAATGGATGACAATTACTATGCACATTAGAAAATTTAGAATTTTCATCCTTCTGTTTACTTCCTCCATTCAGCAAATAGTGCAGTATTTCCTTTCACAATGATAACACTTTTTTTATCCCAGAAAGATATATTTTTAAAATTAAGTTAGAAAGAAATGTAGAATAACTAACTTACATGGCTTCAATCACAAAATGACATTTACTGCAGTTTGTCCATGACTAAGGAGTTTTAAAATGCACAGCATGCTATCTTCTGAAAATCAAGCAGCAGCACCTTGACAGGTATGTCACTCCTGCAGCTTATTGCAACATTTGCACTCTCATGTCCTTGAATTCAGTGAAGAATAACCTTAGCACACCACATATTTCAAAAGAACATGGACACCAAAGTTGCATGTATTCACTGACATTATAGGTGGCATATTTTGTAGGCTGCTTTCTAAGAAATATTCAACTACTTGCACATTGTGCATAATTTCACTATCACCACAGTGAAGTTCAGCTGTGCACTAGAATGTAGTGTGTTGCACGTGTTTATCAATTGGATTCAGAAAATAAGCAAGACAGTAGCACAGTTAATTTATTAAAACATGTACTGAATAGGGATACAACTTGATATACTGCAAAGCAGAGACAGAAAAAGCCACTTAGGGAGTTTCCTAATAGCACATACAAACAATTCCCCACATTAAAAAAAAGAAAACAAAAAGCATCTTGGCGAAAGACAAAAAGTGATAAAGTTAAACGTGATCACTGACAGATGCCAAAGAAGCTAGTCCAGCCATATCTTTATGGAATCTAAATATTTAATTTTCCCTTTGATGAAATGTCAAGTAATCAAGTTATTCTGAAATCAGATAGTCCCCTGAGGAGTAAGGTCTGCTTACTACCTAAGTATTTACTCAAATGAAACTGCCACCAACACCAGTGTTTCATTATCTGTCTGGATTTTGTATTTTAACACAAGAATGGCACTGCATTATGAATTTTCCAGCAGCAATCTTACACTGAATGCCACATGAAGAGACCTTTGCAGCCAGCTGAAACAGTATTGAAGTTAACAGTGCTCGTAACAGTGTTCAATGAACATTCTCAGCTTTCACATAAATTCTGTCACAAGCTGCACCTTGATCACTGACATTACATCATGAAGAATTTTGTTTCAATTTGCATCTATCAATTACATTTACAAAGGAACTCTTTAAATATATAAAATTTAGCAACACTTAAAAAACATATTTGCTTCCTCACATATAATGATGTATATAGACTGTCAAAGGAGACGCCTATTCACCACTCTGCTTTGTGTGATAGCCTCCTCCTGGACACTACGTCAAGGCATATGGATGACAGGGAAGTGATTAGAGACAGTTAGCAGGGCTTCACAAAGGGCAAATCATGCCTGGAGAATCCAGAGGCCCTTTACAACAGTGACTGCATTGGTAGGCAAGGGAAAAGCAACTGATGTCATGTACCTTGACTTCTCTAAGGTCTTTCATGTGGTCCCATACAACATCTTTGCCTCTAAAATGGAGAGAGATAGAGTTGATGGATGCACCATTCCATGGATAAGGAATTGGCTGGATGACCACAACCAAAAAATTGCGGTTGACAGCTTAATGTCCAGTAACAAGGGTATCCCTCAGGACCAGTACTGCTCAGTATCTTTATTAATGACATACTGGAATTGAGTGCACTCCCAGTGTGTTTGCGGATGACACCATGCTGAGTGGTGAAGCTGATATGCATGAGTGGTGGGATTCCATTCAGAGGGATCTTGACAGGCTTGAGAAGCAAGCCAATATGAACCTCATGAGGTTCAGCCAGGCCAAGTGCAAGGTCCTGCACCTGGGTCGGGGCAAACATCAGTATCAGTACAGACTGGGAGATGAATGTATTGCAAAATGTTCTGCAGAGAAGGACTTGGGGATATTGGTAGATGAAAAATCAGATATGAGCTAGAAATTTGCACTCACAGCCCAGAAAGCTGCATTAAAACTAGGGCGATGCTCTACCCCACTCAGGTGAGATCCCACCTGGAGTACTGCTTCCAGCTTCAGAACCCTTAGCAAAGGAAAGATGTGGGCCTGTTGGAGAGGGTCCACAAATGATCAGAGGGATCGAACACCTCTCCTATGAAAAAAGGTTGAGAGAGTTAGAGTTGTTCATCCTGGAGAAAAGAAGGCTCCAGTGAGACCTTACTGCAGCCATTCAGTACTTAAAAGTGAACTTATAAAAGAGATGGGGACAGTTGTTTTTTTATACAAGGGCCTGTAGTGTTAGAAGAAAGGGCAATTTTATTTTTATCTGAAAGAGGAGAGATTTAGATTACATATAAGGAAGAAATTCTATACTGTGAGAGGATAAGACATTGGAACAGGTTGCTAAGAGGCTGTAGATACCTCATCTCTACAAGCAGTCAAGGTCAGGTTCGATGGGGCTTTGAGCAACCTGGTCTGAAGAATGATGTGCCCACCCCCCAGAAGGGGTGTTGGACTAGATAATCTTTAAAGACCAACTTCCAACCCAAACCATTCTATGATTCTGTAATAAAAACAGTAGGCAATTCATTACAACTCACTGCATTACATTCACTGCATCTGGTCAAGTTATCAGAACAAAAACTGGCAGAACAATGGATTGAAAGCATCTGCTTAAATACAAAGCTCAGGTAAGAAAGTGTATATAGCTTTATATAACAGCACACTAAGCTTTACATTTCATTCTGTACTTCTTGATACTATTATTTAAAGAACAGTCACAATATAACTGTTACCAATGAAATATAATTAAAATTCTTATGCAATACAATTGGAAATAAAGCTGTGTGATAATACTGATTTTAAGTTCATACAGACTTATCCTTTCAACATATATTTCCAAAATATTTTACAAGCCTTTCATTTATCAAGGAAGAAAGGCTCAACATTTACAAAATCATATAATTGTCCTCAAAAAATGCCAAATACTCTTTAAAAGTGCATTTCTTAAGAATTCGGTCATTTCTGCCCAAAAATTACATTGCAAAACAGTGCTATTGCCCCAGGCTGCATATTTTTGCCTCTAAGAGATGCATTAAAATAGATAATTATCATTCATACTTTATACAATGACAACTTCATCTGCAAGATAGCGTCTCACTCTACTTGCTCAGAAGTTAGTGTACAACTGCCTGATACTAACTATAATGGAAAGCCAGTCTATCAACCTTCAGTAGCTCTCAGTTTCCATTAAAAGGTATGTCATAATTCAGAGTCCATGAGTGACGCTCAGCAGGCAAGCTGGTGTCCACCAGTATTACAATGGAATTCCCAGCAGTGACAGCAGATCTTGCAGTAAGGCTGTGATATTCTACTAGCTTTCACTACAGAAAACGGTGGTGTTAATTTAGAAAGGAGTCCAGCACTGCAGTTAAACAAATGATAATGTTAATGAAATCCCAGTGATTTATTTAGATTTTATTTAGTGATCTATTTTGCAGATAGATTAACGTAAGCATGATATACATGAGTACCTATACTCATAGTTCTGATATCCACATGATGAAAGACAAAATCATTTATTAAATTGCACTTATTATGTATCTTAAGCCATCTGGGGTATGTTGTTCTTTTGAATCCTCTCTGCAGTTTTTGAGTTTTTAAGGCACGTTCCCTCCTGTCTGATCTGGCAGGCAATTACAATGGTCCAATTTCACAGGCAACTACTACTAAAAAACCATCTGCTTCTGCAGTTCTAATGCTTCTAATGAAACTTGAAGCAGGTATGAAATATCAGAATATCAGCATTTTCCTGGACACTACTCTGTCTACAACCATCAGAAGTGCAAACAGGAAAGAAGTCAGCCACAGGTGGGGAAAAAAGCCCTACCATTTCTCTAAAGACTGTAGATATTAATTTTCCAAAGGAAACATGCCATTTGCCCTTGCTCTGCCATATACTGAAATACTTAATCATATGGTAACAAATATATTCAGGCTAGAGATTTTCTGAACCTTTTATTCTTCCACTCTTTCCCCAGAACCTTGTAAGCTGGAGACTCGCTTCTGAAATAGTTTTGCTATCAAGTACAGAACATATCAGTTATAAAACCATAATGGTTTAATCAGTACTTTTTTTGTTATGTTCACTAATAGCTTTGCCAAATTAACCATACTAAAATTGTGTAGATTTATCATTAAACACCATTTTGCATTTGCTTATTACCTGTTTCTTAAGAGTGTATTCTTGCTCTGTTTTGGTGATTTACATATTTACAAAGATACTCTAAAGTTTTGTCTTAAGAGAAAAATTGCATAGAATGAGAAAAAACTTATATGGTAACTTTGGGATCTTGTAACTTGTAAATTAGCAATGAAAGAACTGAGATAAGCCATTGGGAGTATATTTGAAGTTTTAATGAAAGAGTCAGATTACAGAAAGCCATAGTGGGAGTCTTATATGAGGAAGCTTTAAAGTTAGTTGCAATGTATTAAAAAACAACATTGAAATAAATTATTTTTCACTGCAGTGTGCCAAGTTTTTGGAGATAGAATTAAAATTGGGCTTTTATTTTAGACCAAGTAAAGCATAATATTAGACTATAATACTACATATACTAGCGAGATCCAAATGCCCATGGTGTTGCAAGAGAGCATTTTCCCTCAGGCATTTGAAATTTAATGCTTCTTTAATATTCTCTGTTGGATATTGTTAGAATGGAATTTCAAATATTTCCTGCAATTTGAGTTACAGATTACTGAGTAATGCTGAACAGCAAAAAAATTTTGAAGCATACATCTAAAGCTGGCATAGTAGCTTAATGTCCTGTTGTTTCTTGCTTTAGCAAAATTAATTTCTACAGTCTTCAACCATGAATTCAAGCACCACCTGGAGATACAAACCCATAATTTAACTGTGGTGTATTTCTAGCTCCTTTGACTAATACTGAGGCTAGACCCTGGATGTCAGACAGCTATAAAAGGAAAAGGCTGTTTCATAGCAATATTTTATATTCTCCTAAGTCAGACAGCGGGCAACTTGGGAAACAGTATCTGGCCCATTATGGTAAATAAATGGGATTACCTGTCATGAAATAAATGTACGTGGTCTTGCCTACATTAAAGGTATATATGCTACTATATAGTCAGGAGTAATACCTTTCCTATAGGACTCAAAATATTCAAAAGGCTTTTACCCAATTAAGATCCAATCTTTTCAACATACATATGTTAGTGCATTGCCATGGTTACTCATTACTGGTAAAGGTAGACTGCAAATTAAACCTAACAAAAAGACGTAGTTGTATCACTCTAGAAACAAAACAGAAAAAGAACAACTATAATAATTATTCCCTTTGCTTGATTACCTCATGGAGAAGCCTCACTCATTCAAAGATGCAGCCACTGTTTTCCATCATTTGTGTCCACAATGTAAGTGGTCATGCTCACAGTTTTGTTCCATGGACAGGGTTCCCTTATCATTCATACTGGGAACATGCAGACTCACTCCTTAGCTCTGTCCTACAGGTAGCCTGCCAATTCCCCTCCAAAAGTCTTGGAACAGTGCTTCAGACTGTATGACTATTGTGGGTTCAAATGAAGTAATTCCTCAACACCATCCCAGCCAGATAAGGCAACACTAAGTACCTTCATGACATACTCAAAGGTTTTAACTGTTCATGCTCAGTCTCCTGTTGTAAGAAAACCATTCTCACAGGTTCCAACACAACCTTTGTAAACACTCTGAACTGAAAAAAACACCAAAAATATATGTATGCATGTAGGTATACATGTTTTGGAGCTGCAGGAAACTCAAAGCTATGTCACATGCGTAAGGCCAATAGGCTCCACACAGCTGGATTCATAAGCCGATGCTTTTATTAATATACAGGGACAGTTTAGCCTTTATAGTGTGCATCTGATTGAATAGGAGCATGTACAGAAATTGAGTATTTGTGTTTACGTGACCTGAGTGAATAAATAAAATTTCTTCTTTCTTTTCTCAAGGATCAGTAAAAAACCCTGAATATGGTCAGTACTATAAGCAACACTAAAGCCATCCATAGACTGCTGCTGCTTAAAAATCAGTTTGGATAAGGTTTCCAAGAGTCATCCAGATACCAAAATGAATCTGAGAAGCAGCAGAAAACCTTCATACAGGAAACAAAGTGTTTAGTTTTCTCTTAGGCTTACTACTGATAAATTCATGTTTTAAAAATGATGTTTCACGTATTAGTAACGTCATTAGTTTTTAAACAATTAACTTAAAAAAGTTAACATCATAAGACATCATTCTCCCTCCACAAATATTTCTGTTGATATTTCCTTCAAAATATCATTCAGTATTTGGGGGGAAAAAGGGAGAAAAAGTCAATTATGGCAGCTATTAGTTCTGTGAAAATACAGAAACAAATACACATGTATATTGTTAAACAAGCTGAAATATTTTAGGCAAACTGTGAGATCATAATTCATAGAAATAATGTTAATGACAACAGCACTTGTAGTTACGTGACAGGTTTGGCATGGAAGAGCATCCATCAGTCATTCTGACATGGAAAAGATGGATAGAGGAAGCAGATGGATTCAGCTGCCTGCATGAAGTCTAAAAAAGTGGAAAGCAATCATCATGGCTTGTAATTTCTTGTATCAGAAGTCATTCCTTCACTATCAGTCTATTATAAACAAGGGCAAAAGAAAGTCATTTAAGAGAAAAAGCAAACATTTATTTTCAGGAGAAGCTGTTTTGCCACTTGACTAAATGCTTCCTTCATTTTAAACAACTTACAAGGGCATCAGCTTAATGTTTAATTCTAGTTTTGGGGTGTGGGTTTATTGGGCTTTTAAATTGTTGCAATGAATTAATGTAAGATTACAAGGTTTTATTTTGTAGAATCTCACTTGTTACACAGGTCATTTCTTCTTTAGAATGCCAACCTGCCTCTTCTGGTTGGATTTAAAACACATCAACACTTTCACTATGTTTTATAAAGCAAGAGGAATCAGAATGAAGTTATTGCACAATACCAAGATAATTTTTGCATGTCCATAAAAAGGCAAGTTTTCAATTACTCACGTACTTACAGCTAATGCATTAACCTGCTAGTTTTACTGAACATGAAAGCATTAAAACAGGTTGGTAGAATCTTCATGAAAATTTCATAAAAAGCAGCAAGGCACTGCCTTGGAAACCCACCTTATCAATTACAACAATTTTGTAACACTCCAAAAATCAAATGAACTGAGGAAATGTACCTTTCATTGTGATCAATGCATAGGTGGCATTCTTTTTACGTTAATCCCTAATCTAACATTCTTCTTGTTGCATTTTAATTGGGAAGTCATATTTCCAAAGGAAATTGCTTTGTTACTTTTATACGCCCTGCATGGAAAAAGGTATCTTTAGATATACTTTAATGCAAGTAATTCAAATAGTTAACTAATTGAATCCATGATGTCCAGGTTACAGACTGGCAATTTCATCAGAAATGTGCCTTTAGTTTCTACATTCTGGAAACTCACATAGCTGGACAGCCAGATAGCAAATACAGAAAACCACTTTCTGTCATACTCATGACATTCTCCTACTTGCAAAGGACACTTTCACTCCTTCCCACTTTCCATTTCCCATCTTCCAAGGGTTTGCAAAATCACCTTGGTTAATCTACCATGGGAAGATTTGTCACAAATCAACCTCCTCCATACATTGACATTAGTGAGTAGATATCCACGCGCTGTTGTTACAAAGCGTCTGTTCACCCAAGAAAAAGACAAATTTGTGTTAAGGTAAAAGAGAATTTGGTAGTGCTCTTTCCCGTACACCACAAACACAATTCTGTTCTATTTGTAAGAATTCAGCTGTCAACTTTCCTGAATTTACAGCCATCACACCAGCTTCTTTGTGTGTGTGTGTGTGTGACTGCTTTTTTTATAACAGGCTTTCTCTATACCCTGTACTTCTAAGAACTGTGGGAAGAAAATCCTCCAAAAATGGTTCACAGATAGTATCCTACAACAGATCTTCCACAATGTCTCAGCTTTGTCTACAACGGCATTGCTATTACCCAGCCACTGTGCTACCACAGTCCCCAGTCAGTGATGGAGCCCTGCACGCCTGAACTGCACTCCCAGCACCGGAGCCTTTGAGCATCAGACTGGGCACTTGAGATCTACATAAGCACAGACAGCAAAGGAGGCCTTAACTCTTACAGCAGCATCTGGAAAAGTACAATAGGTGTTCATACTATCAACCTACTTAGCAAAAAGAAACAAAAAAGAACATTCTGCTCACAATTTTTATTAAGATTTGACTCACGTATAGCATGATTGTAATATGTCTTAGTAATGTTTATGAACTATTCATCATTTCTGTCTCCTCACATTTGGTAGGCACATGAGTACATAATGTTTTATAGCATTCTATCTACCTATTAAAAACATACTAAAGGTTGTAAAAACAATTAATGGACAATTAATTACCTATAATTACATAAAAACCCAAATAAACTATTAAGAAGTAAAAATGAAGCTGTAAGATAAAATGAAAACAGTTCCATGGATGGTAAAATTTCTATTTAAGGAAGAAAGTTTTCTGAACCACAGCAAAAAATAAAATCAGAACTATAAACACAATTTCTGGATACACAAGTTCCTTCACATTACTTAGCACCTATGTAGTATCATGTAACTAAAGTTTAGAAATAAACAGTGAAAAATCTATTTTGGGACATGAATGCTAGGAATAATTTTAAAAAATCATATATAAAAATATAAATTTTTAGCAAAAACGTATCTATTTTCATTTCCTAAAATAAGATTTCAATTGTTCTTGCTTATATATACAACTTTATAATTTTTATACTCAATTACAGATTTCTCACATATTTTTAATAATGGTGAACAATGGTTTAACATTTTATAGTGAAACTTTTTAAACATTAATTATATCAGACAGATTTAGCTAAAAGAGGCATTTTTTAATTTAAAATTTTAAATAAATGCATGAGATAAAAGAAAAACTGCATCATACATGGAGATGTTAAAAAGATATTAATTAAAATTAGGTGTAAAAGCTTACCTCAAAAAATTCATCAATTTCTATAGATGGCAACGAAGGAAAAGAAAATCCCATCCAAAACACAGTTAAAGAACACAGCCAGCTGTTAACAGAAAATAATTCATTTTAAAATATAAAAAAAAAAATTAACAGGTAATTCTGGCAGACTACTCTTCAAAACTACTAGTTGCCTTTAAAAATTATACTTAATCCCTACAAAATGGAGACTAAAGCATCCCGAGTACTATGTTGTTTAATTACACCAATTTTCAAGTAATTCAATATCTTTTGAGTGCAAAAAGTATAAAATGTATTTCAAGAATTAGCTGAGAGCCCAATCCATGTGAGTACTAAATTTCCTTTGCTTCTTTCGCATGTCATAAGTTTCCAGCAGCTCCTTGGCTTAAAGCACTACACAAAAGACAAATACCACTAAACAGAAGCATTAAAGAATATTAAAAAAATTACACCAACACCTTATGACCTAAAAAAAATATTTGTAAAAGAAAATGAAAAATTGGCAAGAAAGTTGTGAGATAGTAAACTGGAGCAAATCAGAAGGCTGTGACAAAGCTCGCAGGAAAACCAGCATTAAATTTAGAATGAAAATATCCATAACTTTGATAAGGTGGTAAGACTAATAAATCAGCAAAAATAAGTCAAACACACCACACTTGTTGAAGAAAAGGAGCATAGATTTGGAAGACTGGGTTGCAGAAACTATAACTCTGTATGTTTATAGATTCCTATGGAGACAACTGTCTGAAGATAGTGGCGTGATTTAGCAGCACGAGGAACGCTTCCTGCAAACACCACAAAGGTTTCTATACAGAAGCAAATTTTATATTTTAAAATCTAATAAACACCAGGAAAAAGAGTTACAAAAAACAGATAGTGAGACAAAGGCATCTCTCATTTATATTCATACATTTACATTTTGTTTGGAAGATATTAAAGCTTAACAAACAGAAATAATGTATAAGCCAAGTAAGAAGGAAATAGTAGAATTGTTGGGTTTCACTTATTTTAAATATTACACCACAATCACAAAAAGCAAAACTTTAAGGTATCTTAATTCAGCTCAACAGACAGTGCAGATAGTTTAACTCTATCTCGGGCTAATTATATTTGGAGCAGGTTTAAAACAAACTGATATATGTCTCTGACAAATGTACACATGGCTTTGCACCATATTCATTACAAATCACTTTTGACACAAGACATGTTCTTATCTTCAACACAAATAATACAGGAAGCACAAGCTTGGGAAAAAAAAAAAAAAACGAATGAAAACGGAGCCATCCCTACAGAAGAAAGTTTGATCAGCTTAACTGAAACCCACTGAACCAGTACAATCTGCTGTGTTGACACACACAAATCAGTTTACAGCATGCTAAAATAGGTTTAGCTTAAAACTGACAGGGAATCATTTTAAACTGAACTGATTATGCTGAGTGGAAATTACCTTATTCAGGTCCACATCAGGTTTTGTGTACATTCAGATCTTAAATAATCTTAATTTAAGTGTTAATTAAGTCTGTACAATGTTTGGGTGAGAAAAAAATTACAGTCACTAGGGTAAAGCATTTTTAGGACACACTGGAATAATCTGACTGGAAGCCAAGCTCCCTTCTACTTACCAAACTTCTCTACATTTCACAGCAAGCCAGACCTCAGCTGTGATTGCTGCTATTTGGTTTTCAAACTCAACCGCAGAAGGGACCTTAGGTACAATCTTGATTCACATTAAAAATGTACAGTTATCAACTGATATAAATCAGTATAGTTTGACATTTAATATCAACTAAGAATGACTGTACCTTTTCAAGTCTGACACTGCAGTTTTCTGTACTGCAGAATCTGTCAGAGGCTCTGCTGAAAACTTGTTCAAGCCTCAGGAAGTGTTGAGTTGTGCAATAAGCACAATTAGCAACAAGACTCACTAAAATAAGATCACTTGGCATGACAATAATACATATTTATGTTTTACACCCACTGCCCTGGAGAAGTAACTTCAGGTTTCTGTCTGAATGCTACAGGAGAAACTGCATAAGCGTACACGCTATTTACATTGAAAAAAAATTTACTATCAGGACTAGAGTGATTTAATGCTAACCTGCAGAAAAAAAAGTTGGACAAGGGAGATTTCATTAAACTAAGTTACAGAATTTGTCCAATACAGAACCCTGCCGGGATTGGAGGAAAAGAATCACCACCTGAAGCTCTCTTTTATAGCATAATAACACAGTTTAATAATCTGTGGGGTTTGCTGATGCATTTACACCAGCACCTGCCTCACTTTAGGCACAGACCACACCACGAGCCAAACCAAAACTACATGTTTAAACAGCCGAACAGTGAGGGAGAGGAGCCTTCAGCTTCCCCTGGTGCAAGGAAATAAAAGGAACGGGCCAAGGTCCTGCAGGGGGCAGCAGGGAGAGCGGCAGCGAGGACAGAGCCCCAGGCTCCCAGGAAAGTCCATGGCCAAGGAGAAGCCGGTCACCAGGGCCAAAGGCACACAAAAAAAATGCCGGCAAATAAACTCCCTAAGATTCCTTTTGGAGTTTTAAAGGGCAAGCATCCTTTAATCAGGCCTGGGCAACGCGAGGCAGTGATGTCCATCGTGCAGCCAGATGAGAGCTGGGACAGGACGTATTTCCCACTTATGTGCATATGGATAGATTTCCCCAGAAATCTTATGCATATTCTATTACTTTCCAAGGTCTGATTTTTACATTGTTAGAACTTCATGACAGTCAGAACTCTTGCTGGTTTGGAGCTGGCTCCAGCTCTGCCTGACCTTGTCCTTAGAGGTGGGGAAAGGCAGCAAACAGGTCATGACAGATGCAGACGCATCTGTTCAGCACAGATCACACCGCACACAAGGCGTTATCATCTCCAAAGAACAATCAATATCTGAAAAAACACCGTCTAAAAGAAAACACGCTATCAGAGGGACATTGCGTTTAACTTTCAAAAAATGCTTTTACTGAGATGAAACTTTAGTTTAAATCAAAATATTCCACTTTCTGTAGCAATAACAACTTCTTGAATCCTTATGAACTCCACAACAATCAAGTCTCTTGCCAGTTTGGAGCCTTGGAGCCAGCTCTGCCTAACCTTGCATTCACAAAATCACAAGGGTGGAAAAGACCTCCAGGATCATTGAGTCCAACCATTCCTATCAACCACTACACTATGTCCTCGAGCACCTGACCCACCTGTCTTTTAAACACCTCCAGGAATGGTGATTCCACCACCTCCCTAGGCAGCCTGTTCCAGTGCCCAATGACCCTTTCTGTGAAAAGTTTTTTCTGATGTCCAGCCTGAACCTCCCCTGGTGGAGCTTGAGGCCATTCCCTCTTGTCCTGTCCCCAGACTGGAGACAGGGAAACACGGCAAACAAAGGTGATGACAGAAGAAGAGACATCTGTTCAGCAGAGATCACACCACACACAGGGCATTATCATCTCCAAAGAATGATCAGCGTCTGGAAAAAAACATTACCTGATAGAATCATAGAATCACCAGGTTGGAAAAGACCCCGAGGATCACCGAGTCCAACCATTCCTATCAATCACTAAACCATGCCCCTCAGCACCTCGGGACATTGCATTTAACTTTCAAAAAATGCTATTAGTGAGATGAAACTTAACTCTATTTTGGTTTAAACCAAAATATTCTGCTTTTTGTGATAGTAACTACTTCTTGTATCATTATGAACTTCAAAACAATCAAAACTCTTGCCACTTAGGAGCCAGCTCTCCCTGACCTTGCCCCTGAGGTGGGGAAAGGCTGCAAGGAGAGGTGATGAGAAGCAGGCACGTCTGTTCAGCACAGATCACATCGCACACAAGGCGTTATACTCTCCAAAGAACGGACAGCGTCCGGAAAAACACCGTCTTAAAGAAAACACGACTTCCAAAAAGAAAAAAAAAAAAAAGCAGTTACTCAGACGAAACTCAGTCGTACTTCAGCTTAAAGAAAAACTATCCCACAGCTCCATGTGCGGCAGAGACAGCCCTCTCCCACTCCCATTCATTATGTTCCCCCTCCCCCCACGTCCCGCGCAGGGCACGCGCTCCCGCACCCACCGAGCGCTGCGGGCGGAGCGGGAGGGGGGAGGGCACGCTCCCCGCGCCCCCGTCACCTAGCAACCGCCGACGCCTCGCCACGCGCGCAGGCGCGGCAGCCACGCGCTTCCTCCGCGTCTCCGCGTTCCGTCCCCCCACCCCCTTCTTCCCTTCCTTGAGCCGGCACCTCCTCCCGCGCGCATGCGCATGCCCCGCCCTGGCTCCGCGGCGCCGCGCCCTGCGCGTGCGCGGAACGAAACGCCCGCGCTGCCCGCATCCCCCAAGGACGCGTGCGCGAAGGACGTGGGTGGGTGGTGCCCGTCGCCCCCTAGCGGCTCTCGGGGCCGTCGCTCTGCGCTCGCAATGAATGGGGCCGCCGCTGCACCAATAGCGTTCGGGGGCGAGGTGCTGGTGCCCCTAGGCACGCTGGGAGTTGTAGTTCTCACCTAGGCCAGAGCCGTGGGGAGCTGCGGGAATCGAGACTACAGTTCCCAGGCGCCCGCGCATCTCCGGCGCCCCCCTTCTCCTCGGCGGCACCCCGCTCCGCGCCGCCGCCGCGCCAGTCGCGCCGTAGAGGTGACCCCGAGGCTGAGGGCCCGGCCGCTACGCTCCGCCATGGTCAGTACCGCGCCCCTTTAAGCGGCGGGACGAGACGGGGTGGGGGGCTTCCTCCTCGCCGCGCGTAGGCGGGGGGTGAGGGGATGGTGCTCCGAGAGAGAAGGGGCCCCGGCCGCCTCGGCGCCCCGCGCCGCCGTGACCCCGCGGGCCCTTCGAGGCGGTGGGACCACCCGGCCCTGAGCCACGCGGGGCTCGGAGGGAGGTGTCCGTGCGGTGTTGCCCTCGCTCGTTGCATCCTTAGTGCTTGTCAGGAATGCAACTGTTTGTGTAGGCTCTCCGGGCTCTCGAGGAACCCCGGTTCTTTATACCGGTGACCGCAGCGCTTTGCTTCTCTGTGCCAGATCTAGAGATGGATGGGCACACACAAAAACTTGCATAGCGACCTCGCTTTCTTTTATAATCATGAAAAATCTCCTTACCGAGCTATTCAAATATTTTGATACTTTGCTGTAGAAAAGATGCAACTCTGAAACATGGCTGCTTATTTCAGCTGTATGCCAGAAAATACTGAAATCTGTAGAACTCACCTAATTCTCCACTCTTATTTCCACTCAAAACACAGATTCTCAAAAGTGACATCAAGGTAGCGAGTGTTAATCTGTACGTGCATTTTTTAAACATTTAACTGCCATGAATTTACTGGTCTCCAGGAGTACTGCTAATTGAAACTTAATTTAATGCCCAGACTTTTTAGAATGTCACCTTTTTTTATCTAACTGTTCTAATTATATATATATGGTGTTGGGCAAAGGGTTTATGTTTCTGAAACTAAATGTGTGTTTATTGATGCAACTGCTGTTAGCTGAATGAAATGGAAAAGGTTTTTAAGGGCACCTGCCTCAAGGTCATTTCTTTAGGAAAGAATTCCTTTGGAATTCAGCCTATGAACCGTAGTACTGCTGGGGTTACTAAAGTGCATGACTGTCTTGCTGATACTTTCTGCCATGTTTTTGAATAAATTTATTGTCGTTGTACCTCTGCTTTAAAGAGGGGAGAACAAAAGGAAAGCTTTTTAGACAGATGGTAGGCTTTTGAAGAGATAAAATCAAATGCTTAGATCATTCTTGTCACGCTAAATGAGATGCCTTAGTTGGCTTTTAATATTCAGGAATGCTGTTAAGTTGATATTTTATAGACAGTTAAGCTTGTTTATTGAGGTCTCTTTTATAACGGTAATTAGTTAATAAATGGCAAAGTCCATCAGTTATGTAGAGAGGACATAGATTTTTCTTATTGCTACATTTGATAGGCTGTGGATTATTTAATATTAGTCTTTTACTTACCTTTGTAACCTGAATCAGTTTTACAATGTACTGCTACTTTCATGTGTGGTGCTAATATCAGCAGTAATCACAGAGGTAATCTAGGCACAAAGGTAATTTTGGCAGCTCTTTGTGTGATATTGAAAGCTTTACTTTTATTTGCGAAATCTTAGGAGAGGGAGAAGCCCTACATATCTGCTGAATTAATTAGTTGGAGAAGGGTGTCTGGGGCTGCAATGTTCAGGGATTTTTTTGTTCCTTTTTTATCATTACCTTTACTATGCTTTCAGTTTCCTAAAAGTTTTTAACTATGCATCAGCTGTGATATGAAGTGCGGAAGGCTTTGGAGCTAAATAGTTAGATATTGTTTTATTTGTGTTGTCTAGTTCTTGAATACCTGGGAGTGCATAAAGGTCACCTCTGAGTTACCGTAGCATGAAAATATTCTTAACTCAAGCCCAGTGCCTGAGCCAAATCATGGATTAAAATGCCTGAACATGAATGTGTGGAGCCTACAACTTCCTTTGGGAAGCTACTTCAATCTTCCAGTCTGGAAGTCCACCCAAAGCCAATTTCTCTAAACATCCAACCTCCAAAAGTAGTCTCAGCTGCTCGATGATACCAGTTTTTATATGTGATGTTAGTTTTCCAGGGAGCGTTACCTAGATATTTTTTTTTTTAAGAAGCACAACATAATCTGACTTGTTAATCTATCTTCTGGAATCAAACGAGAGCATGACATTTTCTTTGATACTAATTGCTCACAGTTGATGCTGGAGGAAAAGGGTTTGGAGAAAGCTTGTTTATGAATCCAAGGTGTGGAGAGGAAAAAACAAGCAGGTAGTACTCCTTGCTTTGTTTTAGCTTATGTTTCTTCCTCCCTCCTCCAACCCTAAATGAGGGAAGAACAGGAAGGATGGTGGTAAGCAAACATAACTATTTTGAGAGGGCAGAGCTGAGTCATAATTGTAGGGTTTGTTTTTAACAAGGCTAAATGTTAAGTCTGCCTCACTCAAAAAAAAAAGTAGTCCTACCTCTCACCTTTTTATCTTCCACCCCTCCCCTCACCTGTTATTATGCTAAACATCCACCGTAATGCTAGCAGATAGATTGACATTTTTGTATGTTTAAGTCAGATTAGCATATTAAGTGCATATAGTGGAAAAAAATTCTCGTTGACTTTATCCCTCCTGTGACACCACCTTAGAATTGGTCATAAGTGGCAAAGGAGAAAGAGCTTAACTTCTTGAAATCTTTGTTCTATTTAGTGGGAATTCACAAATCAATTCACAAATCAATTCACAATTGATTTCAGATACTATTTAATTCAAACAAAATGTATTCTGTTTTTCTGAGAGAGTTCTGGAGTAGCATGCTTAGCATGGGATCATGTTTTGTATGCTGCTGATATGGGATTTTGCCAGGCCAAGGTTTTGCAGTGCAGTAATTTTCCAGTACTTATTTTCCTAACTAATATGATTAGCTGCCTTGCAAGGGTGTTAATTGTTCCATTTACCTTAATAAAACTCAGATTCTCCTTCAAAACATTCTGAAAGGGTGGCATAAGAATCTGATATGCATCTTAATCTGTGCTGCCTGTAATCATTCAGACATTATGGTACAATTGGAGAGTTTAACCACCCTACTTGAGAATAGTGTGCCAAACTAGTTTTGAGTTTTAAACCAGCAAGAATTGGTTTTCCCCCTTGTTGTGGAGCTATGACAAGGTTCGAGGGATGAGACTCGGAGCAGGAGTCTTTCAAAAGAAAAATAATGCAGTTCAGCACCATAACCGGTAGCCATTTAACCAAATATTTAAAGAATCATTCCCAAAATGAAGGCAGAATGATGTTGAGGTCTGAATCTGCATGTTCAGTAGTTTAAATTCATTGCTTACACTCTCGTTTTATCTAGTATGTGGTAAATTTGGGTAGGTGGCCTCATTTTTATAGTTATCTAATGCTAGCTTGATGCAGCTGTGCTTGGCTGCTCACTTCTGCAGAGATAATATACTGAAATCCCCAAATGGTTTTTCTATAAATATGGATGATAGGAATGTTGGTTGGAAAGGCTCTCTAGAGGTCATCCAGTCTGACCTTTTTCTTGCTCTGACTCTGAAGGTTGTTTAGTCCAGCCTTATGGCAAGGCTTTTGCTGCTACTAAATTGGGTCATACATGTTTTCCGTCTGGGTCAAAAAAATCAAGAATTTTTCTCTTAATTTGTAGCTGTTGCCCCATGTGCTGCAATCTGCCACTGCTGAGAGGTGTCTGGCAGCATTATATTTGTAACCTTTCTCAAAGTAGTGGGTAGGCCACTGTTAGATCATCCCTTGTCCTCTACCTTTCCAGACTACACCCTGCTCCTTCAGCCTCATCTTATAGTTCATGAACTCTTAGCCCCAACCGAGTAATACTTGCCTGGACCCTCTTTAGTTTTTCAACATCCCTCTAAAACTCAGGATCCCCAAACTGGACTCATTGTTCCAGTTGTAACCACCAGCGCTAAGCAAAATGTGTGCCTTTGCTTTGAGCGCTACCTTTTCTACACTGACATAGCCCAGTATGCGATTAAATCACTTCAGACATAATTGAATGTGGAAGATGTTTTGTCCATGATTCAAATGATCGTCTTTTAATTATCTGAAAAAGTGGGCTTGAGATTCTGGCAAGCTGGTTGGTGTGTGCTTGTTCCTCTCCTAGCATAATCTGCCCCAGTCCTATTGCATCTAGGGGAAAAAGGAGATATCAAAAACAGGCTTACAAAATATTGGGTTATGAATGTCCTTTGGCATGTTTTCCCTTTTCAATATTAAATAACCTCTGGAGTTCTCTGAGGCCTGGTTCTGCTTAACAAAATGGACTTTTGCTATCAGGTAAGCCATTTTTATCCCATTTGCAATATAGCAATGTGTTGGCAGTCTTCTCCCAGTCCTTTGCAGTTTTGGGTCAGTTTGACAGTGTACACTTGTATTATGGATATTAGGGTCTGTATTTGTCCATCATATAGCTTTTTTCCCCCTATGTATTTGGTTAATTGCTGTATAACAGTTCAGTGAGGCAGTAGCTCTACGTCTTCTGTGTTCCTTTGTTTCTGGTATTCAGTAAGTCTTCAGATGCAAGTAAGTGTTCAAAATGCTTAGTGGAAACAGCCCTCAAAATTGAAAGAATCTGAAACTTGGTGAAGTGTGGCAGCTTGTAAAACTTATGTGTCATGTTTGGTGTTCTAGTGGAGTAGGTGATGTAACAGCTGGTATTTTGGAAACTTGGTTGTTTCTGTAAAAGCAAGTAGAGAAATTGCTGGTGGTTGTAGGAGGACAGAAGTGTCATCCCAGGAGCTGGCACTGATCCACATACAGGCATATGCTTTCATCCAGGTTAAGTAATCATAACCTTAATTCCTGTGGTAACTTAATTTTTCCTGCTGTCAGATGCTGTGAACCTGCACTGTGTAGTTGTGGGTAAGTTTCTATAACTTTCTTGCAGGGTGAACCAGTTAGAGTCCTGGTGACTGGAGCTGCTGGGCAGATTGCATACTCGCTGCTTTACAGCATTGCCAAGGGAGATGTCTTTGGCAAAGACCAGGTAACTCTTAAACTGAATTTTCACTTGTTTGCTGTGCAGTAACGAATAAGCTAGTGTCAGAACTACAGTCTGAGACTTACTTTCTGTTTTACCAATATGCAAATAATTTATTCTTTAAGTAATGAAAATGTAAACCTGCCCTATTATGCAAGCTTTCATTTGATCATGCTGATGTTTTTCAGTTTTTTGTATATGGATTTTAAGTCTTGCACAAGATAGCAGTTTCTAGGAGGTAATATGACAATTTTCAAAACAGATTACATGCAACTTGCACTAAACCATTTCTTTCTTTGCAGCCTCTTATTCTTGTGCTGCTGGATATCACCCCCATGATGTCTGTATTGGAAGGTGTAGTGATGGAGCTGCAGGACTGTGCTCTACCACTGCTGAGAGGTGGCCAAAAGAAATATTTCTTATCCCTACAAGATGTTCTAATACAGCTGTTCTGTTTATGAGTTCCTGTAGCTGGTAGGAAATAAAGCACAAGAAAATATTAGATGATGCTTTCTTTGGTTTATGTTTTGTGGAAGATAATTTGACGTAGGTTGTAAAGAAGAACGTAATTTTGTGTAAAGAATTGACTATGCAGATACCTGTATTTAGGTTTATATCATCTAATTCTGGGGTTTCAGCATCTGCAACACATTGTCAGATGATTGTGCATTTATGCATTGTATTCTGCCTTCATGGTAAAATAATAATGAATCTTTAGATATGCTTCTGTGCCTTTACTAAGTAAAAAAACCCCTAGTCTTTAGAATTATCTTCTGCATAAAGACACACTGAAAATTACTCAGCAAGTTCTGAAAAAAAAACCCAAGCAGAATAAAATGGAGCCAGTCGATATTACTGTAATTAGAGTACTTAAAAAATGTGCAGCTACCAGCTTTTGTACAAATCAAACATTCTTCAGTTTGAATTGTTAAGAGGAGAGGAAAACATTTTTATTAATACTTGCCTCTAAGGATTTTTTTTTTGTAACGGTGAAGAACAGAATATATACATGCATGCGTATATATACGTGGATATATGTGTTGATATATATAGATGTCTCTTTAGAGAGAGGCACATGAAAAGTATACTTTGACATAGATCTCTCCAGTGTTTTCAGAATTTACATGTAAAGCTTTTGATAAATATTTGTATATAAATACTTCCTAGTAAACAGTTTCTAATCTGTAGAGTTGGAGCCAGCTGACTAGAAGGGGAAGGTATTGGTGTTGGATCAGATTATATGCTATTTATGAAATAAAGAATATTCCTATTAACACTTTACCATAACTGTTTATCTTACTCAGATTTTTTTTTCTCCCCGTTTCCTTTTTTTAGAGGTCATTCCAACAGACAAGGAGGAAGTTGCATTCAAAGACCTTGACATAGCAATTCTGGTTGGCTCCATGCCAAGGAGAGAGGGCATGGAGAGAAAGGATTTACTCAAAGCAAATGTGACAATTTTCAAGTCTCAGGGTGCAGCTTTGGACAAGTATGCAAAAAAGACTGTCAAGGTGAATATAGAAACTGAATTTAAAAACATAACTCTGAGTTATGTAGAGATCTAAAAACATTGTAGAGTGATATTGCATAAACAGGAGCCTATTTAGTGCAGGCATTCCTTTCCTTAAGCCCTAGAAAATATGCCACAATCGAGGTTAGGTATATAGTATGCTAAATAAGTAGATGATTTAGTCCTTAGTTCATTTGTTAAAAAAGGGTAAATCTTGCATTGTATTGCTGTAGCCCTCACGTACTCTGAGCTGGATACCAGCAATTCTAAAAAAAAAAAAAAATTATATGAAGATAAAAAGCAGTCTTTTTATCTCTCCTCTCTGGAAGAACTAAATTATGTACATGTAGCTGCCTACTTCTTATCCATCTGTGGCTTTAACATAATGACCCTTAAGTTCGGTATCAATATAAACTTACAATTGCACCAAAAAATCTGCTTTATTTAGGTTGTTAGCATCATGGTCTTTGGAGCACTAGGAGCTTTTAATTGTTCTCTCTCAGATTCCTTCAGCACAGTTAATGGGATCATGTGGCTGCTCTCCTACTGCTCTTAATCTCAGACCCAGACTCCAACTGTGCTTTGTAACTGACTTTTTAATGTCTACTTCCTCTGCTGATGAACTTCCTACTGCTTCTAAAGACTTGTTTGCTTCTTGATACAGTTGGAATAAAAACTATCAATAACTATTGCAGTGTAATGGAAAATATACTGAATTTGCTTTCAAAAGGGGACATACAAAGGGGGGTTTGCAGATTAGTGTGTGTGATTGAGAGTATATGGAGCTTGACGTTAATCATTTGAGGCATATTAGTAGATTAAGGATGAATAAAAATCAGTTTTCCACAGTAACAAATTGATCTAAGTTCAGGCAGTATTTTACTTCTCGCTGCCTATGAACACTGAGATAAGCAACTGTTCTGGTTTTCTTAATTATAAAGCAATTATATAAAGCAGCGGCAACCAGCCCAGGAACCATTTAAAAGGTGATAGTGGGCTGGCTGATGTGTTTGTATCTTGCTTTTCCTGTATCTAGGGGCATGGGGTTTGAAGCCAGGCTGTGGGTCAGTGTACAGATCTCCATAGAAGTTTTTCACATTTGAATGTCAAAATATAGAGAAGACACCTAGTTAGAAAATATTTTTCTCTGTGCAGTTTTAAAACACTTGGTGACTAAGCAACACACATTCATAAGAAAACTTACTTTTTAGTGGTTTCTTTGAAGGTAAAAACATGTATTTCACTTGGACGTCTGTCTTGCAGAAATAACTTCATCTTTCTGCATTCCCTTTCCCCTTCTTTGTTTTTAGGTTGTGGTAGTTGGGAATCCAGCAAATACTAACTGCCTGATTGCATCAAAGTCAGCCCCTTCAATACCAAAGGAAAACTTCAGCTGCTTAACTCGTTTGGATCACAACAGGGCTAAATCTCAGGTAAGAAGGGCCTATTCAAACAAGAATGCTTTCTGTTGTCTCTGCTAAATACAAAGCAACACTTTCTAGTAAGAAGCCTGTGAATTAAGAGGCTGAAGTTAATACTGTGGACATCTCTAATTTCCAATTAGATTGCTCTGAAACTTGGTGTGACTTCTAATGATGTGAAGAATGTCATCATCTGGGGCAACCACTCCTCCACTCAATATCCAGATGTTAATCATGCAAAGGTAAATGTGAAAGGAAAGGAAGTTGGAGTCTATGAAGCGATAAAAGATGACAGCTGGCTGAAGGGAGACTTTATCCTGGTAAGACCTTGGGGCTTTTTTAGATAGTTGTTCTGTGCTTCTGCTTTCTCCTTGCCTCATATTTACGTAGTTTACAGTTTCATGACTGGCTGTGTGAAGCAGCTCTTCCTGTCTCACTAGAATAAATCATGTTTGGATACTTTGTCTCTTATCAGTAACTGGCTTTTGAAAAATTTAAGGCTGTATTGGTTTAGTCTCATCTGGTAAAACTAAGAGGCACGTGGAGCTTATCCAATAAGAAAGAATCACACAACCACTTGCTCGGTCTTTCCCCTCCCAGAAGGATAAGAAAGGAGAATTGGAAAGAAAAAAAAGGAGGTAACACTTGTGAACTGGGATAAAAAAAATAACAGAGTGAAAGAGAAGGAGAAAACATAACAATAATAATAAAGGAATATACAAAACAGTTAATACATAGTGCAAAATGCTTACCACCTGGGAAATGATGACTTCATACAGTACGAGTTATAGGCTATTCTCACCCAAAATCAAATGACCTTGAGGTACGCATCAGAGTTCCCCATCCTTTTGTATCAACCACCACGTGCACTCAGGACCTTGAGCAAAAGCAGTCTTGTTGGATGGGTTTGCCCTTGCCTGAGGTAGGATTAACCCAGGCTGTTTTCCCAAACAGATTCTTTATGTGTATTATGGGAACTTTGTCCCCCTCTACAGTAAATGAAAGTTTTGCCTGGGCACGGTCAGCTCGATTAGTAGATCCCTTATTGTTAACTAACTAGGTGGCTTTTGCTAAATGTGTATCCCAGTGCTTAAAGGACACACTACCCATCGCGCTCAGTGTAGTTTTTCACAGTTCATTGTCTTTGATTTTCACGGAGACTGCTGCTTGATAGACAGTGTGATCCACCCTCTCAGTGCCGTGCTCTTTGGCCCAGGTATCAATGAGGTTTTTTCAGAATGGTCTGAAATATGGAATGTCTGGTAGGGCTGTGTTTCCACCTCTGAGGAAGTTGTTTCCAGATGTACTTACACCCCTCCATGTGGAAGCAAACCGTGGCCTGTGCTCTGATGCCGAAGGAATAAAGAAAAATGCTCCCCTTGTATCCTGGGAGTGATTTCATGGTATCAAATATCCCTTTGGCCACTTTGGGTCAGGTGCTCCAGCTGTGTCCCTTCCCAGCTTCTTGTGAGAATTAACCCTTTCCCAGCTGGAACCAGGGCCAAGGCATTAAGGAACTTAAGTAAATACTAATAGAAGGAGGCATTTGGAGTGCTGAAGTGATTCAACAAAAATTTTTGTCATAGCGTAGGTGCAATTCAACTGGCACATGAGCAGGTCACTATGGTGGCTTTTTTGAGCAGCTTTGTAGATGAAGTAGGATGATCTGTTTTCTGCTCCCCACCCACCCCAAAAAGCCCAGCAGCCCTCCCCCTGCACATGCAGGTACATCCATGCACATGCACACACTTACCAAATCTGAATTTGTGGCCTCAACAGCAGCGTTTCTGAAATGTAATCTGAAAAATTTAGAAAATGCATGTGAATGTTTTAATATCCGATAGTAATAAACAGTAATGTAGGATAGGAAAATAAAATAATGGTAATAATTGATCAAGAGCACAGGCTGTCTAAATGCAATATCAGGTGAAGCAGGAATACTGAAACCTGTGATGAATGTGACTCCAAGTAGCTGTACTTTGCTTGGTAATTGGTAATGCAACATTACTGACAGCCAAGTCACCTTTAGTTTGGGACCAAGGATGTGTTTTGTCATAAAGCTGTGCTCTGTCATGTATTAGTTTTGGATATGACTTATTCCAGTTCTTGGTTTTTGCTACAGAATAAATAAGTGTAAGCTGGCAACTGCAGTTCATGAGCCAGAGTGTAAGCAGAAATTTGCCCTTGTCCTTGATCCTGCTATATCTTCTTTTATGCATTAAATATTTTTGGATTTGGGCCATCAAGTAGTTCACATTGATATTCAGGAAAAAAAAACAAATCTTAATTCCCAGTCTGTTACTGTTGATGTATGTGAAATCTCTTGGTGGTAAAACTTGAAAGATCTGATTGGTATTAAAGAGGCTTGTGGGCTGCTAGCTGTAAAGCAGGTACTAAGAAATGAGCAACCTCTGAAATACTGAAATATTCCATTATGTTCTTGTCTTGGCAAGACTCTTCTAGATTGTGTTTCTGGATAGCATGCCATGTTTATTTATTGATAGAACTGTTATCTTGAGTGATGAAATTAAATGAAGTTTGTAAGGCAGTCTTCCCTAGTGGTATTTACTAACAGCATTTAGACCAAGCCAAGATTTTGCTGTGTTACAATTTAGGGTTTTCTCTTAATTGCAGACCGTTCAGCAACGTGGAGCAGCAGTTATTAAGGCTAGGAAGCTGTCCAGTGCTATGTCAGCTGCTAAAGCTATCTGTGATCATGTGAGGGACATCTGGTTTGGCACTCCACCGGTAAGATGTTGCTTTTCAGTAAGTGCTTGTTTGCCTAATGCTTTGATTACATGCCAGCATCTTTAACCTCAAATGTGTATGTGTTGAGGGGAAAGAATCTCATTCTCAAATGAAGTGTTTCGTGGGATATGCAGTATATTGGAAATTAAGATTTGTATTTATCTCTTCCTTTTCTGTTTTCAGGGAGAATTTGTTTCCATGGGAGTAATTTCTGATGGCAATTCTTATGGTGTTCCTGAAGACTTGCTGTATTCATTCCCTGTTGTGATCAAGGTAACTAGATTGTGTTTAAGTATAACTTCTTATGCAAACCTAGCTGAACTGTCGTATGAGCTAGTTAACAGTTATGCTTTTACTGTGGGTCTGCAGTTGCTGGGATTTGGGGATTTTATCAGTCTTTCACAGCCAGGACCGGGGAAGTTGTGGCTGTCTCATCACTGGAGGTGTTCAGGGCCAGATAGGATGGGGCCTTTGGCAGCCTGAGCTAGTGGGAGGTGTCCCTGCCCATCTCAGGGGTGTTGGAATTAGGTGATCTTTAAGGTCCCTTCCAACCCAAACTATCCTATGATTCTATGATTCCATTTTGTAACAGCTGTCAGATAAGTATTGATAGAAAAGTAGAGTCTTACATGACTAGGTAGTGCTGGTTGTATTCTGTATCTAAAAATATTAACTTCTGCCTGTGTTATTTTAAGGCCATGAACTTTTGTTACGCTGCAATGTTTCCTTCATGCAGACTGTATGAAGCTTGTTCTCGCATAGAAGGGCTTTTCATTTGTTTTCAAACAGGACAAGACCTGGAAGTTTGTTGAGGGTCTTCCTATTAATGATTTTTCTCGTGAGAAGATGGATCTGACTGCTAAGGAGTTAACTGAAGAGAAGGAGACTGCTGTGGAATTTCTGTCCAGTGCATGACTAGAGGAAGAGGAAATACAAAATCATTTTAGAGTGGAAGAATCTAAAAGCCGTCTCTAAGTCTGCTACCAAACACTGTCACTGTATTTAAGTCAACTGTCTGTGGCAATTATGTATTTTAAAGTTCATATGCTTGCTGGTACTGTTGTGCCTATTGAGTTATTAGCAAAAGGATTATTAAAGAAGTAAAACTAGTTTGTTGATCAAACTTTGTTCGATAGTAGTTGCTTTCTGTGTATGATACAGAATGATTGTTTGCCTCTGCCTTGGCTACTAACGCACAACCTCAGTTTTATTAGAATCTGGCACTGTTGAAACATGTCCTGGTCCATGATCACTTCAGCATCCTATGGCTCAACTGAAAATGAAATTAGTGCCAATGGTTCTCCTTGAACCGGTAGTTCAGTGACTCAAGTCTATTACTGGGTAGACTCCAAGTATATATTATTCACTCTGGTTATGCTTACAGTGTTTGTCAATACAAATATTAAAAGATGCTTGATCACATAATGCTAAAGAGTAGTCTGTTGCTCTTTATTTGTATGCTTTAGTTATGTAAGTAGCAGGATTTGAAAGTACATTAAAAAAACCCAACCCTGAAGACCTATTTAAGCTACTTAAAGAAACTGAGGGAAACTAGTTTTATTGATGACTACCTAACTACTTCCATGTCTTTCCTATGCAGAATTGCTTTATGTCAACATCAGACGTGAAAGCCTAAAGGCAGATTTGAACTCCAGCACTTCACTATCAAAGCAGGATTTGTACGGTAGCTCAGTACTAATTTGATTGCAGCTTCCAAAACTTACTTAGACTATCTCATGATGTATTCACCTTCTCAAGTTAACAGTTGAATCTGTGTTTGAATCTCTAATATTATGAGTTTCTAGCAGTGTTTACATTCTCTCCAGACTTCTGTGGAGCAATTCAATAGGAAATCTCTCATCTGCTTGTTGACTTTGTGCTCTGCAATCTCACTGCTTAACAAACTCCAAAACTAGCAAGTGGTGGATATTCTCTGTGCTTCATGCTTCTGAGTTGTTTTGTCCTCTGTTCTACTTTCTCCAGTTTTCATATTTCTGACCAGTTCCTTCCTGCTGCAGTGATCTGTCTTTTGCTGTGGCTTGTGTCACTTTGTGCAGTCTGCACTGGTTTTGCAGGGTGCTTTGATCTAGTAGGTGGCATATGAAAATATGCACATGGCAGTAAAAAGAATAGCCATCCACTTTTTCTTCTGCTTTGCAGACTTAGAGTTTTCTAATGTAAGAGGAAGCTTGCACATTGCCACTCCAAACTTGCAGTATTAAGTACTTTGCTCTTCATTGAAATTTTCCAATCCTGCAATATTTTTTTTTTTGAGTGTTAATGGACTGGAGCATGTGATATATTGTATGAGGATTAGTGAGCTGCCTGCCTTCATCCTGGAGAAGGGAATGCTCAGAGAAGATCTTGTGGGGAGGGCACAGAGACAGCAGAGCCAGGTTCAGTGGCACATACTGGAAGGTCAAGAGACAGTGGGTAGCTGCAACACCACAAACATTTATCAAATCTTAAGGTTACCAAATACTGAAGCACCTAGAGAAGTTGTGAAAGCTCCAGCCTTGGATCTGGCCCTGAACTACCATATATTGGTCAGCCCTGTGTTGAGCAAGTGAACAATTTCTGACCTATGTAATTGCAAGGCACCCATCATAGATACCATCTGTATCTTTTAAACAGAATACATAAGTATCAACAGCTTTGCTAGTGATGAGCATATTTTCAGTACATACTTTCTGTGCAAGAAGAAACTTCATGTTCAGTTTTTGATCATGGATTACTTCCCTAAGAGAATGAAAGTTAGGACTTTGAACAGCAACTCCCAAATAAGCACGCACAAACATTCTTGGAGAAACAGTTTCATGGGGAAATTAAAATTTGAATTGTCTAATACACTTCTGGAAGGTTTCTGGATGGAGCAGCTGAGAACATCAGGGCTCTGGGCTGGGTCTGTGTGTCCACAGAAAGGTTCTCCGGGAAGAACTGGAAACTGTTCATCGTGACTGGCATGCTTTGTCACGGAGCACCTGGAAAGTGCAGATCCCAAATCCTCCTTTGGTGCTGGTGAAAGCTGTATTGAGCCAGCTGTTCAGCCAATCTCTGCTTTCTTGACAGCTTTCCATTCCCAGCAAGAATTCTTATGAGGAAGAGAAGAAATCAAGCTTTTTCCCAGATGAACAAAAAGTTCATTTCAAGTTTGTCTTGCACTGTCCTCCTACTGCAGCTATTCCTGCTATGTTTAGCAGCAGGTGAAGTTGAAAACTCCAGCACTTACACATGAATCTAAATTGACATTATGCTGATGCTCACCACAGACATTTGCACCCTGGGCTTATCTAGAAGGCATCATGTCATGTCAAATCAATAGGATTTGAAACTCAGTTTGCGTAAGGGAAGACAAGAACTTCTCTAGCAAGTGGAACAGATGCAGCATGCTGTCAAGGCACCAAATTTACAAAATAGAGGAGAGCTGTACTGGAATAGTATATTAGGATTATGTCTTTGCTTCTGCGCCCTGGTTTGGGGGCCTTTTTACATTTCTAGATACAGCTTGCATTTCAAATAGCAAATCCTAAAGGACAGGTAGAGCTCAGCTGAAATGAAAGAACTTTTATATTTATTTATTTGCAACTGGAAATGCTGATATTTTGTGTTCAAATACCAAGGGTTTTTTTTTAAATAATCCAGCAACATTATAAGTGGCAATTTTGTAGAGGAGCATGACAAATACTATTGTATCAGAATAGAAGCTGAACAGTCAGCACCTGTAAGTGGAAGTAAATAATTCTAGATAGAGATGCAGTCTTCAGCTTAGTCAGAAATAGGACAATTGTTTTCATTTTACAGAGTCTTTTATTATGCATATTAATTTATGACTAAAAATTTAATTGCACAGATTATTTTTTGAGTCTGCTCACCATAATTGTCAAGTGGTTTGTAGCTAAATGACAAAGGGATACACAGAGACCTCTGCCTACTTTCTCTCAAAAACCAGTTATCATACATCCAGGAGTGATTAGTTGCTTAAATCCATTAAAAGTTCAACTCAAATCAACTCTGAGTGTTTGTTGACTCCTGATGAAATACACTGCATAAGCAAATCTGCGGCCACTCAGGACTTCTCAGTCATGTTGACTTCCCACCATAAGGGCTGTTTCTCTGTGGGTGAAAGCACTAAATTCAATGCTCCCGTGGCACCCACTCTCTTTCTCTACCCTTTGTATCACAGCTGAAGAGCAAAGCTGGGATATAGCAGCTCAGCAGAGGGAAGACGTGGCTGCTACCTTCCTGGCAGATGGCATGGATGCATATGTTGTGTGTGTTTGCACACACACACACTCACACTCCTCTGGTCAAACCATGATGGAAAACCCCTCTGGAATTCAAAGCAGCCACCTGGCAGTCCTTACAAGACTAGGCATTCATGGCTATCATTTAGCTGCACCAATCAACCATGCAAGGTTTTGTGGCAGGCAATTAATAATACCTGGGATGAAGGTGAGCTTCCCTGTGTTATCAGTGGTCCTGGAGCCAGGACTTACCATTCCAGCCTAGCATCCAGGTTGCCTTCACTGAGCTGCAAACCAATGGCTGAGTGGTGCATCCTTTAGCATTGGGATGCTCAGCAGTAGCAGTGCACACACACAGGGTCTAGGACAACTCTTTGCAGCCAGCTCTTCACAGCCAGCTCTCCAAGAGACACCTCTAAACAGCCAGCTGTCTGCGGGGACAACTCTACACACCGGTGGGGACCGCTGCATCGCTGTGCTCCCAGCTGTCCAGAGCTGAAAGGAAAGTTGGGGCGGTGGGATGCTGTGCCCATAAGCCACTCCATTTAAAAGAAAAACCATGTCCCAAAACCAAAAGAGAACAAAAAACCAACCTGGTGCTCTGGACTCCCCACATAGAGTTGTCCTGCAGAGAGCTGGCTGCCGTGGAAAGCTGGAAAAAGAGAATTGTCTCTTCCCTGCATCCATGTGCAAAGGTATAATGCCAAAGCTTCATTAGAGGCTGAGAAAACACAAATTTCACTTTGCTAAACTTTGAGCTCTATTTTTTTAACCAAATCAGCATTTCTAAAGCCACAGAGCTGTGTGTTCCAGAGATCCAGCATGGCCCTCTGCTGTGAAATTTTCACTGCATTGAAGTATTCAGTGTTGCTTTCTCATTCACAAATGTTTCTGAGCAAACGCAGGTGGCTTGAGCCATTTTAAAATGAGTCCAACAATACACCCTGGTCGATGCGATCCTAGTAAAAAAACCATTTTAAAAAAAATTATATTTATATGATTATTTCCTGAGCCAGCAGGAACATTTGCTTTCAAAGCTTGAGATGGAAGATTTAGGAAGCCACTAATGAACTATCATAGGAGTTCTTTCAGGAGCAATTTGAATCCCTGCTGAAAGCCCACTGACAGAGACTTAATAGTCTGGCTGAAAACTGGTTTTATAAGAAACCAAACACAGTAACAGAAGTGGTTGATTGTCAGGAAAAACAGCAAGCTGCAGGGTTTTAGTGTCACAGTAAATACTGCCTCGGGTGGGAAGCCCAGCAAGGTCTCTCCTGCAGGTGGTGATGTCTCTCTTGGTTGGAAGGTGGCAACAGGAGGCTCTGACTATATTTTTGTGCTTGCACACTCCTAGGAGGGGAAAGAAGACAACATTTGGGCTTTCTGCTTGAAGGGAAGAGTAATAAGTATTTTTAGCTAAATCTCTTCTGCATGCTGAGCTGACGACAGATGCTCTTTTTATATGTGAGGAGGCCCGACTGAGGAGAGCACAGTGTGAGCTGCTTATGCCAGTGGGTTAAACGCAAGCCCCAAATGTAAACCCCTGTTCCAGCAGGATTTTAAAGAGAGTATGTGCCACTTCCTCAGCACCATGAACATGGGCACATGGTGCTAATTCCCTCTCAGACTTCCAGTTCTGGAAAAAACTCCAATTTCTTTAACATGGGTTCTTCCTAGAAAAGCTCCCTGACTCAGAGGGAGTCAAAAAAGGTGAAAAGCCAATGAATACTGGGAAGAATGAGATTTATTCCTCAGTGAGGAGGTCATTGGAGAGAACTAACACCTCAAGGGGGTTTTCTAAAGCCCCAAACTTCTTAAAAGGTAATGCTAATATTTCCTTCCGATGCAAAAAGAGAGACTGACACCAAAGTAAACATAAGCCATGACAGGCATGGCTGTGTTGTGCAGGTATCACATACAAGGATGTTTATTAGCAATGACCATCACTCCCAGTTGGATTGAGGGTGGATAAGGGCAGCACACATCAGACAAGTGAAAATACAGAGGTCTGCTGGATCTAAAAATCAGAGAAGACAACTCAGAAGGACACAAAAGGTGAGAATTTGCACTTACCTGATGCAAAGTGTTCGTGTCATGGATATACACTTGTTCCAGTGATTCCTGTGTACTGAGGTCTGGGCTCCAGGAGTGGAGCACATCTTTGGGGTGATAATTGCTTAGCAGCTGTACAAAGAAGTGGTAGATCCAGCATGATGCAAACAGCAACCAGCTTCTCCATCAAGCTGAAAGCCAGAGTCCTGTGAAGAGGGGCAGGAGTGCAGCAGGGAATAGCTTGCAGTTAGCACTGGAACCAGTGCCAGGTAGCAGAGGAAGAGATGCCATTCTTGGTTACACACTGCAATTGCCACATTAGAGGGAAAGATATGGAAAGCAGGGTTGGATGATTTCAAGAAGGGATTTTGCCACATCCAAATTTTGCCACCAGCCCTTCCATGCATTTCATGACTGGGAAAGGGTGAATTGTTTCCTAAAATAGTTCAAACTAACAGACATGTCACCATCTGTTTGCAGACTCAGAGGTCAAGAGCAGCAGCTTGATTTGACAAGAGCTTCCAGCATGGGCTGTTGGCAGTTAGAGCAGGAAAAAATAGATTTGGCAACGCCCTGACTTCACAGTATCAGGCAAGATGACATCCGACTTTGGAGCACCCTGGATACATTAAATATCACTCTGGTGCTGCTCTGGATGAGCAGTCACATCCAGCTTTTGGGATAATTATCTAATTAAAGTTTGTTATTTCTAATTAAAATTCATTATTTCTTATCAGGAGGTCCCTTTCCAATTCTCTCTTTGTGTCGTTCTCTCTGGACCAACACTGGCCAACAAAGATGATACATCTTAAGCCTGCAAGAGGCGTTGCTAGAGCCAAGGTAATTTTACCTGTGGAGTAGCAATGGCAGCTTCCCTAGATGGCTGTCTCACCAGTGGAGGCAGAGAGTGAGCAAAGAGTGGGAGTCACCACTCCAAGGCCTGCAAGGTTTTGTGCAAGTTGTTCCCAAGCAGGAAAATCTTGGAGAAAATGTGACCCTGAAGAAACTTTGTGTCCTGCTCTCCTCTAGCATCCCATCCCCTCTTTCCTCTGCACATGTTGCTGTTAGACTTATGAAGCAAGAAGTTTGCAGAGGTTTTCTTTACCTTGACCTGTCAAGAGTCCACAACAGGATTGTTCCATGTAACTCCTTTGGATATGTATGTATCCCTAATGGGAGTTTACTACAATAATAATCTCTAATGCTGATATTTATCCCTGGATACTGTCAAGTGAAGTATTTTTTACACTGATCCTTTAGTTGAATGGTAAATAGTGATTCTGGCTCTGCTTAGAGAGTCAGACAGTAGCAGAGACAGTTTTCTGCACCCAGGCTGCTGCTGCCTTAATGTTTTTTGTCATTAGCAGTTTTCAATGCCAAGACAGCCTTAAATCCTAAATCGATAAACAAATAAATAAAAATAAAAATAATTTTTCAACACAAGTTTTTTTTAGCCTCCAGATGGAGCTAGTAGTAAGGGAGTCACACTGAGAGTTCCTTTTTTTTCCTCTCAATCTGTAAGCCTAGAGAATTTGAATACTTCACCAAGGGAAAACAGACACATCTTCCAATTCTTCAGTGACAAGGCTGGGGACAGAAAACTCTTGGACATGAGAAGGAAGATATCAGCTATTCCTTGTCCCCACTGGGGTAGACACTTGCCTCCACCTGACAGAGAACATGCCACATGAAAGGTAGCTTCTCCTTGGCAAGGAGAATAAAATACTGGCACACATTGTGTTAGACACTTGACAGTGCCCCTGCCAATGACCCTCTCTTCTATTCCCAAGCAGCAGCAGTGCTTGAGATCAAGTTATAAATTCAGGAAATGGGTTCTACTGCTGGCTTTGCAGGAAAGATCCTGGCCAACAGCAGCCGGGTAACCTGTCTTTTTCCCGCAGCTTCTTTTAGCTGGTATTTGCAGAATGAGTAGAAAGTATCGGTTGGAGGATGCTCTTAAGGGTATGGTCAGTGTTTCCTTCCATCACTTGGGAGAAAACAGGGTGGCCATGCACTGGGTGGCATTGTCATGAAAGACGAGTAGAGCAGGAGAGTTCAACCACTTTTTAATCAGCAAGCAAGCCACAAAACAAGTAATCCTGAGCTATTATCTTTCCCTCTCCTAACCAGAGAAGGTAAATATAGGTGAGGGTGGCTATGCTACTTTTGTGGGCTTTAAAGGTGAAAATTTAAAGACTAGCAATACTCTTCATTGTGAAATACCTCATCACAAGAAACCCAAATGTGGTTTAGTAACATCTCTTTATTGTGGACTAGTGGTCGTGCCAGTGCCAATACTTGCAGAGCGCCCCATTCCATGATAAAAATCTGCCTCCCCTGAGAAACAGCAAGAACCTCCCAGTAAGATCTCTCTTCCTGAGGGGAGACGAGCCATGTGGAGACTAGCTAGCGGTCACCTCTCCGTGGTTTGGGCTTGTTGGCATCACTGAATGGAAACCCCTGGAGGATGGGGAGAGACAACCAGAGGGTTACCAGCCATTCTCTTTTCTCTCTGCAAAGGCACAGGAGATAAAATTGGCTTTTTTTGGCACCACAACTGGAGAAACAGTTAACACAGGCTTTGTGTAAATTGTTGTCTAGATGCATTGCTGCAAAACTGAATGTGAGATAAAGTTTCTCATCAGTGCTCAGGCTTGTAACAGTAAAATCTGTGAAACCATTTGATCACAACTGCTACAAACCAAGTCCCTGTAACTGAATGCCTGGCAACATCTCCCCAGTGCTATCCCAGCATCCTCTGTGGGGCTGAACTGGTGTTAATGGGTAGCAGGAAGGGGCAATGGCCAAGTGCTGCTGTTTAAGGACATGGTGGAGCAGCTGAAAGGTTTGCATTTTTAACTCAGACACTTACACTGTCCCTAGGATGGCTTCTGTCACATGTGCATCCTATATCTGATATCCAAGTGGAATCCATCTGAAATTTATGGACTCCCTATACCAAATGCATGTGAATACCTAAAAAAAATTGGCATGATCTTTCTACTACAAAAATACAACAATGCTTTGTCATATCTCTTGTCAGCAGCCAATGGTTCACTTAAATATGTAATCATTGCATGCTTGTTGGTTTCTCCATCTCTGACCAGTGCAGCATATGTGGATACCTTCCCATCACTCCCGCTGTTGTGCACTGTGCCATGAAGAGGACTTGTCCTGTAGACCAGAGCTGCCTCAGCTGTCTTTCTGTGTACAATGAGAAATACACGAAATGTCATCCTTTTCTCCCTGATTTATATCTTCCTTTCCCACAGCAGGGCAAAGGAAGGAAAACTGTTTCACCATCCTCCAGACACACATGCCCTTCATTGAAGCTGAGTTTGCTGAACTGCTCCAGTTTATGCCTGGCAGCAGAATTGAGGCAAGCCTGTTGCCATGACCACAGGGACACTGGTGCTTAAACATCTCCAAGGTTTTGATAGCTGATCTGTGAGTAAAAGGACCACTTTATACATTTCATTATACATCTACAAATACAGGTTGGGTAGAGAATGGATTGAGAGTAGCTCTGAAGAGAAGGGTGTGGGGTTGCTGGTGGATGAGTAGTTCCACACGAGCTGGCAATGTGTGCTTGCAGCCCAGAAAGACAAACATACCCTGGGCTGCATCCAAAGAAGCGTGGAGAGCTGGCCAAGGGAGGTGATTCCCTTGCTCTGCTCTGCTCTGGTCAGACCTTAAGCTGGAGTTGTTACTGCATTCTGTTCTGGAACCCTCAGCAAAAGATGGACACAGATCTGTTAGAGTTAGTGCAGAGAAGGGGCACAAAGATGATCCGAGGGCTGCAGCACTTCTGCTATGAGGACAGACTGAGAGAGTTGAGGTTGTTCAGCCTGGAGAAGGCTCTAGGGAGACCTTATAGCAGCCTTCCAGTATTTAAAGGGGGTCAACAGGAAAGCTGGGCAGGGGGTCCTTATCAGAGAGAGCAGGGATAGGACAAAGGAGAACAGTTTCAAACTGAAAGAGGAGAGATTTAGGTTAGATATTAGGAAGAATTTTTCTACTGTGAGGTTGGTGAGGCACTGGAACAGGTTGCCAAGAGTTGTCATGGAAGCCCCATCCCTGGAGGTGTTCAGGGTCAGGTTGGATGGGGATCTGAACAGCCTGGTCTGGTGGGAGGTGTCTCTGTCCATGGCAGGGCAGGTTGGAGCTTGATGATCTTCAAGGTCCCTTCCAACCCAAGCTATTCTATGATTTTATTACATGATTTTATAATTCCTAGCCTGCTTAATGTGTTTGTTCACAAGCCTGAGATGGGCTAGATGTGCAAGCAGGGTGATACTCCGTGGATGTGCCTTGCCATTGCTGGTCTTTCACAGCCATGGCCAGACTGGTGGACTAAGCTTTGCCGCTTCAAATCTAGTGCTTTCTCTTCATCTGTCTTCCACTTGTGTTGGAGCTTCCCACACATACACCGAGTAAGGCAGGTTTGCATTAAAATGCAGACTGAATTGCAGTGGCCAACCTGTAAGTGGAACTGGCTGCCCTTGAAAGAGCTGTGGGGCAGACAGCAAAGCTTCCAAGGCTGCCCAGGCTAAGCTGTCAGTGCTGGGAGAGTCTTGGGTGTACACTGATTGTTCAATAATTAATTACCTTTTCATTTCTTGCTCCCACTCCTAGAGATACCTACCAGCAACACTGCTGAGGCAGTCTGGTGAAAATAAGATGCAAGCACATGAACAGACATGTGTGTGTGTGTCTGTCTGTGTACTTGATGAGTTTTGGCAGCATTCAAGCAAGATTGTCATTGTGAGTCTGGTTTGATGGAATAGGTTTGTGTCTGTCTGAATGGAAGTCTTCTCCACAACCACCACACACAACTTCTGCCCTATTTTCTAGTCAGTAGCATTTTGTAATGAACGAGAAGTACCTATTTGCCTGCAAATAGTGGTACAAATCCACACATTCAGCTTCTCCGCTTAGGAAAATATCACATGGTATCACTCACAAGGGTTGCCTTTTCCTCTCCCCTTGGGAGCAGGCTGCTTTCCTGGAGTGCTGTTATCAGGTATGCCATGAGGAGCTGGCTGTCCCACCAGATTTCCTTCTGCTGAAAAGAAATCCTCTTTGATTTGCAGCCCCTTGGGAAAGCAGCACACCAGGATGGCTTTTTCAAGGCTTTCCTCTTCTTCCTTCTCAGCCTCCCATCACTTTGGTCTCAATCAGATTCCCAAGGTGTTGCTCTCAGAGCTTTGTTTTCTTTGACAGCAGGGTGTTGTCTGATTGTCTTTCAGTCAGCCCACACACGCTTCTGCCTATGTTTCTACATCGCTTACCACATATGTGGGTGTCATGTCCTGCTCCCAAGCTGGTCTGTAAGAACAGGCCAACTATTTGAGTTCTTAGAGGGAACCACATGCCACTTAGGGTCGAGCAAAGCTACCACGCAGGGGCCCAGAAAACTTGAGACAATAGTGCAGGACTGAATCATAGAGAATAGTGGGAAAGTGAAGGAAAAGTAATAAAGAAAGGAGAGAATAGAAAAAGGATAGGAAAGGTAAGATTTTTTTTCACCCCCCCAGAGACTATCAAGTCTTGATCCACACGCCCAAGGTTAGAGGGTTGACCCTGTGACATCTGCCAGTCTGTCTTATATATCTTCCGGACTTCCAGGTTCCATCTCCATCCCATCCCTGAGGCAGTGACTGACAAGGGACGCCACAGATGTGCTGTGAGTTGTTCTGAGAAGTTCTCTGTAGCACATGCTCTTTTGTTGCTCCAGGCAGGTGGCGTCTGGGATGGGTCGGTTGTCTCATTCATGCTCAGTCTCCACTTTGTGCTGCCTGGATCTTCACCCCTCCAAGCCTGTGCGTACCTCTTTGATTGCTCAGACCCCTGTTCTTTGTTGTCACTGTAAAGGCATGCACACACCAACAGCCTCCACCCACCAGGAGTTACCAAACTGCAATGCTGTTCCAAGCACCTGAAGTGGCCTCACTAACCAATAACTGTCACCATTGCATTTGTCTGAGACTGAAGTCCCAACTGGAGCAGGCTCTGACAGTGGGTCTGGCACTCAGGTTGTTGTATGACAGCAGAGTTATCTGAGTCAATACCAAGTTTCTTCCCTGAGATCTTCGCTGGAATCCTAGGAATTGCTTGAGTGGTGTTGCTCCTTGTTCCCTGCTTTTGAGACATCTTGAGTGCTTTGCCACTTGAAAGGGGTTTTACTTTGGCCAATATGTCTGAATCCAGGTACTTCCACATTTCTTACACTTTCTTAGGTGACATTTTCTCATGTGGTGAGGTAGACTCAGCAGAACAACCTTCACCCCTCTTTTTATTCTTCCATCCCTCTTCAGTTTTCCTCCTTTCAGCTGGTAAGCAGTAGATCAGAAGGAATCATGTCCTCTACTGATCTCATGGAGGTTTCCCAGCTTGCTGGCAACTTGTGGCAACTTCACAGGGCTGCAAGGGACCTTAAAGTTCCGCAGAACATGGGAAGCGTAGGGGAAGACACCTCATTATTTCCACATGAGTGCAGACACTCATGTGGTCCACATGTCACTCCATTCGAACTTGTATGGAAAGAGTAAATTATATATTTAACTAAGCTAGAAATACCAGAAGCTTTGAGTGGAGAGGGTGTTGTCAGATTGTATGTAATGGATAAAGACTTGAAACATGTTTTTTAGCTGCACTGCTATTAACGTCCAGGTCCTCACAATTATTCTATCTCCACCACAAAGGTAGGACTCCAAACGGTGAAAGCTGAAAAGCTAATTTGCTTGAAGAGTTTCTGTGTCGGAGATCAGGGTTCCCGACCGTGGAGCTCGGCGGAAGCATGCGACCGACTCAATGTGAGTGATAGGCAAACTTCGGTTTATTCGGTACAGAGTTACAACTTATATAGAGCGTTGTGCTTTGCTATTGGTCCTCAGGCTAAGTGTAAATCCCACCCTATAGGGCATCACGCCTCACCATTGGCTCCCAGGCCAAGTGTCAGCCCCACCTATTTCAGTCAGGTGTTCACGAAATTGTTACATC
>WAAB01025951.1:125405-155857 GCA_013389865.1 Piaya cayana
TCCCTGCTTTTGAGACATCTTGAGTGCTTTGCCACTTGAAAGGGGTTTTACTTTGGCCAATATGTCTGAATCCAGGTACTTCCACATTTCTTACACTTTCTTAGGTGACATTTTCTCATGTGGTGAGGTAGACTCAGCAGAACAACCTTCACCCCTCTTTTTATTCTTCCATCCCTCTTCAGTTTTCCTCCTTTCAGCTGGTAAGCAGTAGATCAGAAGGAATCATGTCCTCTACTGATCTCATGGAGGTTTCCCAGCTTGCTGGCAACTTGTGGCAACTTCACAGGGCTGCAAGGGACCTTAAAGTTCCGCAGAACATGGGAAGCGTAGGGGAAGACACCTCATTATTTCCACATGAGTGCAGACACTCATGTGGTCCGCATGTCACTCCATTCGAACTTGTATGGAAAGAGTAAATTATATATTTAACTAAGCTAGAAATACCAGATGCTTTGAGTGGAGAGGGTGCTGTCAGGTTGTATGCAATGGATAAAGACTTGAAACATATTTTTTAGCTGCACTGTTATTAATGTCCAGGTCCTCACACTTATTCTATCTCCACCACAAAGGCGGGACTCCAAACGGTGAAAGCTAAAAAGCTAATTTGCTTGAAGAGTTTCTGGGCACAATACAGGAGGAAAAATGGAGAGCACCATGTACTGAGTTCAGGCAGCCAGTGCCTCCAATGCAGGGGTGTACAGGGAGCTCATGGTCCAACCACGGTGAGACACCTGCCCTCTCCCCAGCTATGATATGGTGATGTGGGTGTGTTGCCACCTGGTTTATGCACTGAACCTGGTGATCTGTCCTGTTGCCATGCTCACAATGAAAGTGGTAAAAAGCAAGGGTAGCATGGGAAGGAGTTGAGGAACAAAGCACAGACAAGCTCCTTGTCATTTTACCATCACTGTGTATCAGCTGGAGTATGACTTTGTTGAGCAGAAAAGATAGAAGATGCTTTACAGTATAGGTGGGAAGCTAGTCTTCATTGTACCCTGTTTTTATGTTTTCTGAGACTTCCTTGTCATGAGGCTACCTTGTCACCTCAGTGAGGAGGTAATTTCTGGATGTTCCTATAAAGCACCCAGTTAAATTATTTATGCATTACAAACATGCATAAGAACCAAAGAAAACAATGACAAAAATAGTTGCTATTTTCCTATTTGGATGTCCTGGTGTCCAGACAATATCTAAGTCTGTAGGCAAAGCAAAATCTGCAGGGAGGGACAGCATCTTTTATTATACTCACTGATGCATTTCAGAAAATCAGACTCCATTAGGCACACAGGTCTTCACAGAAAGGAAGAATCCTTGTTTATTCGAAATAAGCCACTTGCTTTAATAAAAAAATGTAAAACATTGCAGAAGAAACATCAAGAACAGAAGGACCTTGAGATCATACAGAGAGAGGAAAAACAACCTCCCCTGCAAAGGCTGAGTTTACACATATTTCACCTGGCTGGCCACCTCCTTGATAACATTGGTGCTCTTGATGTGTAAAACAGACCAGCTGCATATGTGTGGGTGGAATATTCTGGTCCCCATCATCAGAAGGTTATTTTTTTGAGCATGTTGGTTCCTTAATGCTTCAGGTGACCACAGACAGCACTTCAAGCTGAATCAGGTCAAGGTCCATCAGACACCTTCCTTGGGTGTATCTGTCCCCTCTGATGCCAGGAAGGAGCCTCACACTGCACTTGACTTGATCATGCAAAGTAATGCCCATGAGAAAAATGCCTGCGAACTCTTTGCAGTTAAAGAGGAGGGAGTGCAGGAAGCAGAGACATATCATAAAAACAACGTGTGATCCCAGATGATAAGTCTCTCTCCCATGCTAAGGAGAGTAGTAAGAAGGGTTCAGACAGATGGGTTTTCCACTAGGAGGCCAACGTGACAAGTGCACTGGAAATTAATAGCATGTCACCTCTTTCCAATGTAGAAAACAAACAGCTTTTCTTTCCTGTAGGTCACTCCAACCTTTTCTTCATACCCAGCATGACACCAGTGAGTCTTTCATGGGTTTTCAACCTGATTGTATCATCCCCCTGCCCACAGTCACCCTTCAACAACCACTTGTGCCATAGCAATCGGATGTTTTACAGAGGCAGGACATGAGTGCAGAACATGGCTTCTGTTGCTGCTGCCATCTCAGGAATGTGAGAGTCTGCTGTTAGGGTCAGGACCTTTCTTTGTTAGAGGCCAGCCTTTATCACAAACACATGGCAGGCACAGCTCCAGCACAGGAAAAATGTCTATAGACAAGCATGTACATTACTGGTGCTGGAGGGACTAGTGCCTCCTGCAAAAATATTGAAGTGAGAGAAAGTATTTTACAGGAATAATACCAAGGGTTGTTCTTCCAGAAAGACAAAATTAGTGTTGGAGTAGCTTCAAGCCAGGCAGGAGTTTTAAATGCATGCAGCAAGTGGAAAAGAAAGCAAAAAGGTGCTTAATATACAGGTATTGGAGTAATTAATTTCATTTTCAAGTTTCAGTAAGTGAAGAGCCCGTGTCCTGGAATTATTTAGATTGGGAAAGACCTTCAAGATGATCGAGTCCAACACTTAACCTAGCACTGCCAAGTCCACCACGAAACCATGCCCCTAAGCACCACATCTATGCATCTTATGCTTCAAACTCTTCAGCTTCATTGCATGGACATGCTCAAACACCTCAGTTGCTTTCCTGTAGTGAGAAGACAAAACTGAACGCAGGATTTGATGTGTGGCCTCAGCAGTGCAGAGCACAGACACAGTTTTTAAATCTTTCTGGCCTAATTAGCCATTTCTCAAAGACATGCATTTTAAAACATTGCGAATTTGAAAATAATGGGTTCATGGCCTTACTATGCAGAACTGGGCCCATTTGCCATGTAGATGTAGAATCACTCCTATTAGAAGGGACCTCGTGAGATCAGTTGTCTAACCCCTGCTCAGAGCAAGGCTGATAGCAAGATTAGACTGGATTGCTCATGCCTTTATCATGTCAGGTCTTGAACCAAGGATGGACACTGAGCAGCCTTTCTAGACAAGCTGCTTCTGGTACTTACTGAATTTTACTGTGATTTTTTTTCCTCTAATGCCACCAAGAAACTCCCTTCTTTCAATTCATGTCTGTAATGTCTCATCTGCTGTGCACCAGTAAAAAGATCCTGGCTCTCTCAGCAGACTCCTTGTTGGTGTTGGAAGACCACACCGAGATTCCCCTGAAGTCTCCTCTTCTCCATTCAGAACAAGCCTCAGTCCCTCAGCCTCTAATTCAAAGCCATCTTGGTGGTCTCCTCTGAGCTCTCTCCATTTTTTAAATGCTACTGTTATACTGGGGGCCCCAAAACTGGATGCAGAATCCAGATGCAGGTACCAAATAAAGGAGAACCATTGCTTCTTTAATCCACTGGCTGTTGGTTTGATCTAAAAGTGATGAATCACACAGAATCACAGAATCACAGAATCACCGGGTTGGAAGAGACCCACTGGATCATCGAGTCCAACCACTCCCACAAAACACTAAACCATGTCCCTCAGGACCCCGTCCACCCATAACTTAAACACCTCCAGGGAAGGCGAATCAACCACCTCCCTGGGCAGCATATTCCAGTGCCTAATGACCCTTTCCGTAAAAAACTTCTTCCTAATCTCCAACCTAAACCTCCCCTGGCGAATACTCAGGGAGACCAAATCTTTCGTGCAACTTTTTAGGTTTTCTCTGAAATGGGCACTAGTCACTAAAAAAAAAATAGAAGTGTGGGAATTTGATGGAAATTACAGATTAGACTTGTTCCCTTTAGCTCCTACCTCCAAATTTGGTCTTGTATTACACCTCCCTCAGTGTAAGAGATGCAGGTGGCTAAAATACTTTGCACAGATTGTAGTGCCAATGAAGAGGTGGTGTTTCTCTAAACTGGGCACCAGCACCCAAAACAAAGGTGCCACTTGAACCACGAGGTGTCCCCACAGGGCAGCTGCATGGGCTTGGTGAAGACTTGGAAGCTAATTAATTCTTCATAGAGATTACAGCAAATGAGTCCTGAGGGTATTGGTTCCTCCTGCTGTACAGTTATTTCTGCAAGGTGAGATTAGGAGAAGTTCCCTTTGTGTCCAAAAATATGCAGGAGTCTGGGCATTTTCCCGAGTAGTTCAAATCCTCTCAGGCAAAAGCTCTGAGCCACTTAACAGACACAACCGAAAGCACTACCATGATGTGAAACTAGCCTATCCTTTCTTTTCCTTTTCGCCTGAGCATGGAAACAAAACGCTTCATTTTGACTCACAGAGAAACTTTTGATGATGGAAAAAAACCCAGAGATTTAATTTCTTTTGGTAAACGGGGAAAAAATAGATGGCTCAGAGTTTCTACACTTACATTTCTACACTTCACTATCAGGCCTCCTCCACCCAAACTGCTCTTAATTGAATGACACTGTCATTATAAAATATAGTACAGTATTTGGCTGATATTGAAACTCTTTAGTGCTGATTGTTTTCCCTTCCAGACTGGAGAAGTCAATAGCAGCAAAGGCCTGACCAAAAAATATCTGCTGAAAAAGGCACAAGCCCTACAAGATAGCTGCTTTGAGACAAGGCTCAGAGTAACCTGCACTGAAAGTCCTTGGTCTTTCAACCAGATCTTTTAACCTGGAGAAAGACTTTGGCCATGCAATGAGTGGGGAACAACCTCTTATCTTGGATTTTGGCACGGAAATTGCTGACAATATATTCATTGAATGCAGGAAACTGCACAGTGTATGTAGGGTAACTGCCACCCCATATTGGCTGTAGGGAGAGAGAGGTAACTCGCAGCTGAAGGGTTACTGCAGCTTCTCTTCCAAACTCTGGGATGTCCTGTTAACAAGCCACCAATGACACTCCCCAAACTCTGGGAGACCACAGTTGTCCCACTTGAGGCACTTAGGCACTTCATTAACATGTTCGACACAGACAATCTTGGAAAAATTGCTTGAATTCTGCGGAAAAAAAAGTTCAGATATATTGTCTACAAAGTTTAACTTACTGCATGTCTTCATCAAAAATACCAGTCATAAAATCTCTAAACACGTTATCAGTGAGAGAAGGGCTGCCATGTTTATGACCTTGATGGCAAACGCTGTGGTCTTTCTCCGTGTCATGACCCATCTGGTTCCTGCTATGTTCACAAATGAGGTGATGAGGCCCACACCTATCTAGGGGTAAAATTTTTCTTGGCAATGAGAGTGATACGTAAGCATATCAATTGTTGCATGACTCACGGTGTTCCTACGTGGGCAGTGCTGCAGGGCTGCAGAGGCAGGAGGAAAAAGTCAAGGAAGTGACTGCAAAAGAACCATCTATATCCTCAGGCACACGGTTACACAAATAGAAAAGTCGTAAAAGAAGTAATAAATGAATGCTCCAAGTTTACCTTGGCTTTTTTTTTTTTTTTTTTTTTGACTCTGGAAATGTAAAATTTGGGGTATCACAGCACGAAGGGGTTTCTGGATTTTTTTTTTGAGAACATTGAACTGAAAAAAGGTCAAGAAATGCAGTTTGAGTGACTTCAAACTGAACATCAAAGCCACAGAGGGGCAACCTGATCAAAGTTGTCTTGTAGTTTGCCAACCACTTTTGCTATTGATTTTGACTTGGGTTTGGTTACGGACTTCAATAAAAGAGGGATCAGGTACATAATCAATGCTGCTTCTCACTTTTATTTTCAGTCCATTATATGCTACTAATAGCACCGTCTATTTTTCATCACGGTAAGTTTTTAGGTCTTGAGCTTCATCTTAAGATACCTTTTGCCTGCCTAGCAGATAGACACTGTACTGTCCATACACCTTATCTATAATCAGATCCCTCATTATCAGTTTTAGTATTCTTCTTTTTCTTTTTGCATCAAGTGCCATCATTTTCTGTATACTTCAGACAAAAGATCTGTTGTTTTCTTTCTGCTTTAGCATGGGTTGAGAATAATCTGGGGGTTTTTTGGTGTGCTTAATAACAAAAAGAGCTTTTCTGTTTTTTCTCTCAACAGAAGATATGTTTTTGACTCTAGCACAGGTTAACCTATTTTTTTGAAAGTGAAGTGAATTGAAGGAAGATAGTCAGGAATGGTGATTAGAACTAGGAATTTCAAGACACAGGAGAAAATGAGCAAGTAAGTCAAAGGAACCAGTAGCCTGAAGCTGACAAAAGAAGTGGCTGAACCTCAAAGAGAGGGGACACAAAACCTGTGTGATGCTGGTAGAAAGACAACCTGGCTAGGAGTGCACTTCAGTTAGAAGGAGCTGGTTATGTGGACACAAGAGGAGCAGGGAGAGAGACAGATGAGTCTGAGGAATAATCACGTAAGCTACTGGGTTAGGGAGTAGGGGAATATGGACAGAAACAGGGCCATGGAGAAGGAATGATGGATTAACCCTGCAGTGGAGAGAAAGCAGGTGAGGAGATGGGACAGAAGGTGCTGGTGGGAGGTGAAAGTAGGACAGAGAAGAGGTTGATGTGTAGAGATGTTGTGTGGATGGTATCCATCTTATGACCCAACCCACTGTTCGGGCAGCTGTGAGACGAGCAGCAGCACTGTCACTCCTGGCATGTCTTTGGAGGAAGCTGGCAGGCCACCAAGCTCCAGCAAAGACTGCGAGTAGACAGCTGCGAGAACACGTGGCTGGAGACACTTTGTGGCATCTTCGCTGTGTTTGCTTTGGTGTTGCTGAGGCAAATAAGATAAACTGGGAAAAAGTGCAGAGTACAGATAGCAGTCAGCATGGATGAGGTCAGAGGAGGTGTGGAGTGGGTTACCTTGCCACACTGGATTCACAGTGTGGGGGCAGAGGCAGAGGCAAAAATATTCTTAGGCAACTCCGAATGTCAGAGTTATGAAGAAGTCTGGGCAAATGCCAGCATCAAGGCTGCAGGGAAGGCTTAGGAGGAAGTCATGCAGGTCAAAAAAAAAGCAGTGCTTGGAAATGACCCCGAGTGCAGAGCTGGGGCAGGACTTATGAAATATTCTAAAAATCCCATGGAAGAGAATGTTCCTCTCATCACCACTCAGCCAACTCTTTTGGTTCACCTGGAGCACGTGGGGTTTGTAGGGCCTCTCTGTACTGGAGAAAGCTCTTGCCCCTGCCCCAACCAGACCTTGCTGTAGCAGGATCCCTACTGCCCCACAGCTCAAGATGAGCATCTGGAGAGGCAAAGGACAGTAATTTCTTCCATTTGTGGGCATAGTTCAACAGTTGGTCAGCCATCTCTAATGGCCTCCTTCATCTGGGTGTGCAGCAGTGCCAAAAGCAAGTAGCAGCTAGATGGTTCCTTCTCCAAGAAGTGATTGTATGGGTTGTCCTGCAGCAGCCTCTTGAGCTGTGGCTTGCTTGGAAATTCAGCTGAACTCCCACCAGTAGCAAGAAGACAATGAAGGGTAAGACAGGAGTCAGAGAGAGAGAAAACAGTATTGGGCCATCTGCATTCCTCCCATGCAGATGCATTTCTACCAGTGCTTTTCTAAGACAGCTCATGTCCTTGGAATACCTGAGTAACTTCAAGTGATAAGGATATGCCTCACCTTTTCTCCTGACTCATATCCTGCTGTGCAGGATTTGTACACAAAAGCAAAAGATTGTGATAATTTTCAAGCCACCGTCACTTAAACAGATTCATCCAAGCCCATGAGCTGGCCTGCCAGAAGTCTGAAAGCAGGCAGCTCCTGGGGTACCATGTTTCCAAAAAACATGTGCTTATAGTATCAGAAGCAGCACTTTAGTTCTTAGACTTAAAGTCTTTTCTTCCATTTATGCTGCTTTGACAGAATCAATATTACAAAGATGAATTGTTTGGCCAAACTGCTTTTCCCCTTACAGACTCCCCGGACTGCACACATCTGTGTTAGCATTTGTACGTGAGCACAGGTTCTTCAGAGATTTATTATGTTTATGTGAGAGGTAGGGGGAAGCAAGTCATCAGTCCACACCTTGCCTACTTCTGTGTAGCTGTGCCACAGAAGATATGATGGGGCTGGGAGGTGAATTTGCGCAATCCTGTTCTGTTTGTTCTCTCTGAATAACTATTTTAACATCCTCCCTGTGTAGCTGCATAATCACCACTAAATTTGAGCTCTTGAGGTGGTCATCAATTTTCAACAGAGCAGAGAAATATAAGGAAGATAGAAAGACCGTAGCTATGACTGTGTCTAGTATTTCTCAGTGCTGTGTATTGTCAGTGCAGCCTTCCCTTTTAAAACGTTTCTTCCACCTCTGCTTTTTATGATTTGATCTGAAATTTGCTTAATTTAAGAAGTGACTGTTTCACAGGCAATCCAAGATTTTCTTTGCTGTGCATAAAACTCTAATACCTTGATGAAGCACATTGTGCCAGCCAGGGAAAAAGGAATGGTTTGTGTTTGGAGAGTTTTATTCAAAGATCCATAACAACTTTTCCCAAGCAGTCATAGAGCAGACAGAGAACAACTACTGTAATTTTAAAAAAGCATACAAATCAATCTCAAAGAGTTAAATCACAGCTGGAACAACAGACTAGGTGTTATGATATTTATGTAGCTATTCACTCTACCCAAAACAGGAGTACAGCATCAAAATAACTCAAGGCTGTATTCACTACCATGCATAATAACTGAGCTCCCACATTATTCAGCTTACCATAACCACCACATTCCTGGGATAACAAGCTTGTATTGGATCTAGAACAAAGTGGATGCACCGCAATAAATGTTAATATTTAATCGCCCTCTGGCACATGCAACAGCAGTGAATCTTGCAGCAAGGCCTCCTTTCAAAGTGTGATCACTCTGCCCCACTGGTGCCAAGGGCAAAAATCTAAACTTATTAAAGTCTTATGGTCTCATGTTTGATAAGGTAAACTGAATCAACCTAGGAGGTATCACCAAAAAAAAAAAAAAGCATTGAGAAAAGCAGATTTTGCTTTTTTCTGCTATGGCCACACTTGATACTGAGTTGGACTTGAAGACAAATTAGGTTTCTTCATGGTTACAAAAAGCAGAAAACCTACTCATCCCAATCACTCAGTGTATTTCTAAAGCAATATTTAAGCTGCTTTCTATTTATTTCATCTGGCCTTTCAGTCTGCAGGCCTGTCAGGTGATGGGCAGACATAGTCATCTGTGGCCGTCTGGGAAAGGCGGATCAGCCAGTGCTGAGCTGGGCTCAGTGTCCAGCGCTGGCATTCACGCTGCCCCTGTCAGCTGTCACCTTCAGAAGAGGTGTCACCACGTCATGGGTCTTGTCTACCGGCACTCCAGCCAAAAATACCCAGCCTGACTCTTGAGGATTTAGAGAAAGAGAGGACAACAGGTGGAAAATATATTGTTAGAAGGCAGAGGGTATTTTTGTAGCTTGTTCCTTTCTCAAGGAAGCTGTTGAATGAGCTGAGATACAAGACAAGTTAAAAAAAAAGTATATTTGAGACCCTTGGGCTAATGAAGTCTGGATCATGGTAGGTATCACTTCCTAATCAGGAGGCTACCAAAGTCAGAGAAAGATTCAGTGAAAAGGTATGTCTGGAGAAAAGTGGCAATGAAGTCTGTGTTTTAAGTTTTCTGCCCTGGGACAAGCCACTACACGGTGTGGGACATAAGCAATTGCATCCTGAGAAGTTGCATTCTTGTTTTCAGGGAGTTTAGGCTGTTTTGCCAGCTCTCATTGAGTGAATACCCATTGGAGTTTCTTATATGACTTCTTCAAGAAGATGGTGAAAGTCACAACATTATTTTATCGCCTCATTTTCTCCTCAAAGCTCCTGGTTTTTCTGCCTTGCCTCTACCACTGCGTAAGCATCTTTCAAGGTCTTTGTGTCTAACCCAATGCACAGCCACAGCTGCTGCTCCTTATACCTTGAGCTCTATTTGAGCAGGTAACGTCACAAAAGGGTTTCTCTTCCAGCATTAGCTCTGGAAACCCATCCTGGCAAGGCAGATTTGTGTGCTTCTCTTGCCTGGGAGCCAGCGATTAGCAGGTGTTGCACTAGAGCTGCTTACGTGGGCTCAGGCACACCAGCTCAGCCCTATTTTTAGTTGGGGCTGAGTTCACTGCCAGGGCTTCAGGACTGCGTAAAGTGATGGGCATGCTACAGGACATCAACCCCTGAGGTTTCTTACAAATCCTCATGGTCCCCCAAAAGTAATTGAACTGTGTAAGCACAAGCAAATGCAGTTGTAGAACCTCGAATTATTGCTCTTTGATCTCCCACAAAGCCACGGTGCTTTGCCTTAGGTGGTACCAGGAGATCCTTTGACTTTGCCCCTGGTGAGTGACAGGGCTCTGCAACTCATCTGAGATCCCTGTTCACAGCCCAGGAGGTTCTCACACCTGTACAATGCAGAGGTGGTTGGAGGAGATCACTAACCCAACATGAGTCAAGCAGGATGGGAGCAGTTGAGGGTGGGTTGGAGCTGACAACATACATCCAGATGCTATGTGCGCATCCACCTGGAGCGTATCTTATTTTGGGTGAGGTGGCAGGGATTGCTGCTGCATCTCCTGGGAGCCAAGTAAAAGTCACACCAACAAACAAGGATCTATTTTAATCACAGCCCTGACAACTGTCCCTCTCTACAGGGGCTTGAAATGTCACCTTAAACACAGGGGTCTTGGTACATGCTGTACAGTTTAATGAAAAGTCACGTGGACAGAGCTTTGCTGAGTTATACTAGGAAACACGAGTCATGCTCCAGCTGGGTTTTGCATCACCATATTTATCATATTAAAATAGTTTTCCATGTAATGATAGTGGAAGGCCAAATTCTGCTTTTGCACAGCCAAACACATGTGCTTCTGTTGAACCAGGACACCACGGATGGGTTCATTTACCTCTGTGGGAATCGCTGCTCCTCAGCAGCAGAGCACAGTTCTTTAATACAAACTGGATGTGCCCTTTGTGGAGTGGATTTTGGTTAGTGTCCCTGCAGTTTTCTGTAGGATCTTCTAAATCTGGACAAGCGTGGCCCCCTAATTTCCCATGGAAATGGCAAATCTCTCACTGGGTCTCATTACAGTTCAGATTTACTACCCAGTCTTAGAAAAAAATATTGTATTTAACAGGAAAAATTCCTAGTAGAGTTCTTGGTAGGAAATGTACAATTCAGAGAGGCATTTTAAAACTTAAATTCCTCTTGGTGTTCAGCTTTTTCCTTGTGTTATGTCATTTAATATTTAGGTGGCAGGTGCTTACAGATAGAATTAATTATAAAAAATGCACTTTTACAGCAGGAGACACAGGTTCAGTCCAAGTAGTTGCTCATATGAGTAAAGTAGCTTGCTTATACCCTTGTTCAAAGGATTAGGAAATGAAATCTCTTTAACTGGCCATCTAATTTTCATTTTTCTGTAGCAAGACTTCACAAAAAGTTGACAGCAACTGCTGACTATCAAAAGACCAATATATGGTGAAAATTAATGATCTATATTTAGCATCTGCTCCCAATAAAGCTTTTGGGGAACAGACAGCTGGATAAACAAGGAGGACAGAGACCACATATAAGTATAGTACTTCTTAAGAACCGATGACAATAAACACTTTGTCTCCTGTATTACGAAAATGTACTAGTGTTTTATTGCCATGTTTGTTATTTAATCACAGAGCAACTCACAGCCACTGAAAATATGCCACGGAAGCCCTAGCACACTGCCAAGCCCAACAAGGATGTATTTTTAAGGGGAAAAAAAAGCACAGAATTGGCTTCTCCCCATGTGTAAGGGATACAAGAAAACCATCACCACTGGAGCCATTGGAACCAGGATGAGGAACAGCTCAACAACCCACCCCTGTCTCTCTCCACAGCAGTGAGCTATGAAAAGAGCACTCAGCATGCAGTGCCATCAATGCAGGAATTGTAACATGACTTTCTCTCCCTTCCCGAGATCTATCTGCAGCCTGCCCAGCATGGAGCTGCCTTTTCAATGGCCCCTGCTATTTTTGGTGCCTTTTAACCATCTTGCCAGGTTGGCCTCAAAATGCCACAGGGTGGATGGCCAGGGTTTGCTCCAGGAGAGCAAAATAGGCAAGCTAGATCCACCTGAAAGAAGTGGAAAGCTGTGCATGAGGAATTAGAAGCCATTAGCTTATTGCATGCTTGAGAAAAGGTACAGAGAAGTTTGGCAAATTAAAGCTCCCCCAAAAACACATTCGGGAAAGATTTAATGGAAGTGATGCACTGCCAAACTCATCCCTTGCCAGCAACCCTCCTCCCCAGACCAGTTTTCCTAACAACAGGGCATTAACTTCCCTTCCCAACAAGCATTATTGCCTCATTCGGCATTTAGCTCTTAAGCATCCCATGCTGCCACGAAGGTTTTGCTCCCATTTGTGCACCCTGAGTTAATTTGTATTTGTTGTTTGTGCTGGAACATTAATTTGCCTAGCAACCATAGATATTTTTTCTGTGCTGGTTTACTATTACTTATGAGCATTCACAATGGCAGCTCTGCTCTACACAGGGTTTGTTAGGGCAGTGTTTTCTTGGTTTTCCCCTATACTGGCTCCTCCGTGGCAGCTCAGCTGGGTGCTGGCGTACTTGTAGGAGCAGATGCAAATGTACAAATGAGCCAGAGAGAAAAAGCCTCTTCTCTTACTTTGCTTCTGCTCTACCTTAGCGCTTGCAGGTCAGTATTGTTAAAACATGGTTCTCTACTATGGTAGTCCTCATCAGGTCTACCTTTCTCTTTAAATGGCCTTACCAAAGGCACCAGAGGATTTTTCTGCATGCAATTCACCCACTCCACTCAGCCACCTCTTCGCCCAGAGCTAAAAGAGGTGCTGGGGATGGACTGGGACAGGGCTGGTTGACTTGGCCAAAACTGTTGAGGCTGTGCTAACGATTTACCCACAGAGGTGATCAAGATCCCACACTTGGGAATATTCCTGGCCACCTATGTGGTATGTGTTCATACACGCTAGTGTAAAACAAGGCTGTTTGTCCAGGGCAGAGGGTTTGGAACTTTCTCTCCTGGGATTTTGAGTACAGACTTGGCTGATGGAGCAGCTCCTCCTGCAAATGCATTTTAATGGCAACAGAGCTGGCAGTATGCATCTCCTCCTCTTGGGAAGTGTGAAGCTACTGGAATATTTCTGTAGCTCTTTTTCTTAAGGCTTTTGTTAGACACAACTTCACAATTGTCCTGCCCAAGCTGGAATATACATTTGAGATGTTTTTTTGGCACTGAGGGCCAACTGGCAAAAAGCAGATTGTACCAACACTCTTAGCCTCTAACTCCCTGATTGCGCCCAGGCTGCCTTGTAGGAAGGTCACCAGCCAAGCTGTGGTCTTGAAGTCTTTGAAATGTTGTGATAAAGTTGTGGGTGATCCATACCCTGTGCTGCTGACATAATCATGCAGAATTGCAGGATTTATACCAGTTGCAGATACAACCTTGAAATTTTAAATTATGTTACCACGTTTTCTGCTTGCTAAATGAGACACTGCTAGATGTCTACAGTTCTGGTTTGGTGCAAAGTCTTGAAATGGTCTAAACCCTCCTGAGCTTTGAAGGAGCTGGATCAGAAACAAGCAGCTGGGTTAGAAAAATCCACAAATCAGGCTCCGAGCATCCCATGAGTGGGAAAAGCGTGGATTTGAATTCAGGTGGCAACTTTGCAGCTCTGGTATTTCTCTGACTTTGCAGCTGCAGAGGCTGGTGTAGTTCTGTCCTCTGTGTGGTGTAATCCAGCCAGCACAAGGACAACAAGGGAGGTTTTTCTGCTCTTCTCATAAGCACTTTGCTTCCCAGAAGACTGTAGCTGTAGCAAACACAGGTACCACAGACCACACACCGATGCAAGAGGGCTGATGTTGAAAAACCAAGCACACTGCTGTTCACAAAATACAGAAGCAGATCTCCTGACCTGGGGTCCAGTTTGCCAGGGACAGCCTGCATAACAAAGCTGCAGCACTTCTGGAAGAACTCCCTGAGCTGCTGAGTGTCCAAATAGCTCCTCTTACATCTAGGACAGAGAATGGGTTCAGGACTCTTCTCCTTTTAGCTGTTCCAAAGGAAACAGAGGAAAGAGATGCTGCATTTATTTATGCATAAGCATCTCTTCCCTGTGGAAAACCACATTGTTTTCAATTCTTCATCCTACTTAGCCCATAATTTCTCCTAAATGAGCCATGGCAGCTCTAGTTTTGTTGATAGAGGGATTCACACCAATCCTATCCATTCTAATAACCCACTAGATGTGGTGGATCCACACGAATCCCACAGCTCATGCCTGGTCCCCAGGAAACCTCCCATTGCCGGAGGATGGTCCTTCCTAAGATCTCTGATCTGCAAACAAGAAATGGTGACTGCAGAGGTTTCCTGCACTCCCCCTTGCCCAAAGCACAGGAGTTGGGGAGGGGCAGTACACCTGGGCTGAAGCAGATGGAGTCCTGTTTTCCACCATCCGGGGTTGAGCTGTTCTCAATATCTGGCCATACTGGTTTGGCTGGATTTTCACATTCTTTCACATTACCTTCGTACAACAGTAGTACCTTTGCACGAGAGAGCTAATCTGCCCTGGCAAGTGAGTGGGAGGGAACCTGTAGTATTTTGGCTTCTCCATATAAACTGCCGTGTGCACCCAGATCATAGAATCATAGATAAAATCAATCATAGAATTTTTTGGGTTGGAGGGTACCTTTAACAGTCATCTACTCCTACACAGGACTTTGCAGTGCCTACGGTAAATAGTGGCCTTACTCCCATGAGATCAAATGCATGAACTCTCTCCCTCTCTCTCTGCCCCACATGCTCAGGGAATTGCTGGGCTTGGATGGAGCATGCTTAACAGCAAAACACTTTTCCTGCATTATTTTACTTGCAGGGAAACCTAAACCCTTGGCAGCACTTACTTGCTGACTCAAAGCTGTGACATATCATACTGTGTTCCAAATGTCACCATGGCAGTAACCTTACACTGGGTGACTGGGGTCGCGAGTCTCATGACTATTGTCACATTTTTGGAGCTGTGCTTAGCCCTGAGATAAAGCTTCCCTTTGCAACTTCCTTCCTCTGCCAAGATTACTGCTATGCCTAGGTGGTCCCCTCCTGGGACATACCACCAACAGCTTCTGGGAGGACCCTGTGCATTTGGACGGAGCAGGTCTTGGGCTGCTGGGGCTGCAGTGTGCTCTCCGTTTTGAGTAGTGTGGTTCTTCCCTGTCTGGGCAAGCACTGACACCTTGTCCCCAGATGGTCTCTTCCAGGCCACAAGACCGTTGTGCATCCCTGGCTCCTTTGGTTTTGTGTACAACGGGCTGGTATCTACTCTTTTGAGTTACTTTAAAGGAGCACAGGAAGCTCTTTTAATTCTCTGTATTGCTCATATAGAAAAGTTCAGCTCTTCTTTTCAGGTTTGTATTGAGTTTAAAATACACTTGAAGTTTAGGGAGACTCCATCTCTGAAAGCACTGGCAGAATCAGCCCAGAAAGGATTTATACTGACTCGTCAAGGTCTTAAGATACCCCTTGAGGTACTCACAAATGGACTCAGCAAGGTCTTGTTCTGCTTCTGTTGGATCGATATCAGTCAGCTCTTCAGGTAACTGGCTGAATATAAATATTTTTTTTAATTTGTTGTGAAAGACCTCTTCCCCTGTGACCAGTAAGATGATTGTATCTCACTTAGGGGTAGATGGGGCTTTTGAAAGTCTTATCAGCCTCAGATGCTGGTGGTCTATGATGTGTGCCAGTCTCTCCAAATGCAGACAGACTCAGCCCATTAGCTCTGAGAGCACTTTACATCATCCTAGGGTATTTTAAGTCCAGGTCAGTGTAAAGTGGCTTTTGTATTAAGGAGTATCAGGCCCAAAGATATGGTAACTCCACTTATTGCAATCCTCATAATCAGCCTAAAGTCTCTAATTAGCTGCAGTAACAGCTCAGCCCTGCAGGCAAAGCTTGAAGGTGAAGGGTGACACGCTAGAGTTGCTCTCTTATCTGGGAAAGGCTGAGATGTATTGTGTAGGAGAGCTGAGCAGCAAAGAAATTTCACCTTTCCCCAGGTTCCATTAACAGCATTAAAAAGCTATTTGATATGTTCAAAAGCTATATCCCCCTCTCCTCTGACCAGACCAGGAGTCTCTTTAAATCAGCTCTAAAAGATACAGTGGCTGAGTGATTGGGTTTTCTGGAGGCCACCTGTTGCGTTGCCTTTTGGAAAACACTAGTTGAGGTCTCATTTTGCTGTGGACTGCAGTTTTCCCCAGGGAACCTTGATGCCTGGTGCCTGGCAGGTGATCCAGGCCCCCTGCCTGGCTAAATCCAGCTCCAGCCTGTCAACGGAGAAGCGGCTTGGAAAGGAAAATATGCCCATCTTGGGCATATTTAATTAAAACCTGACAAGAGAAAGGAGGAAGTTCTTGACAAAAAGGGATTATGAAATTTTAAGGGAAGGCTGATTTGCCAGCTCTTGTTGAGTGAATAGCTGCTGAATTTACTTGAGTCCCCATAAATGGCTATAATTTCCTTTATCAACAGCTTCTACTAATGGTTTTGCAGAAGTATCTCTTTAACTTTTATGGGAACTTCCAGTCTTCCAAGTCCCTATAAAAGGCAAAAGTTATGCTGTGCCTCCAGCTGAATTCATGAGCTGATCTCAGTGAACTTCTGCCTCCAGGAAGAAAGCCATATCCTTATTTCCCTACAAGATGTCATGTTCCCATTTGCATGGCTTTGTGTCCCTACCTCCCAGCCATTCAGGTGAAATCTGCTGTCCCACAGGGCTGCAGCCAGTAGATAGTGAAGGAGAATCTGGGAGAGACCCAAGAAGCTGATAAAGTACAGCACAGTCCTTGAGGTGCTGGTCACTTGGGTATTCAGCATTCTAATGCCTATTGAAAACTTCTCTGCCGCTGGGCTCTACGCCGAGCTGCTCGACCACTGCAGCTTCAGTCCTGCAGTGCCACATAAACTTCCATGGAGAACTGTGGGGCTCCAAGGAGCTTGCTAGGGCTGCAGTCTCACTTCCCATAGATAATGCACTTGCTATAAGAACAGAGGTCTTTGTGGGAGACCCCTAAAAGAGAGACCCCAGTCAAACAGGAGCATGGGGTCGTGCTCCAGCAGCCCTGCAGGCTGCTCTGGCCATCTCTTTATTTGCCACTACAGCTTTTGGGAACCCTCACCCCCAGGGACATGCCCTCCTGACTTGTATCAGAAACAGAACCAGGGCAATGATCATTCTCCCTTGAATACTGTGCACAGTTTTGGGTTCCTCACTGCAAGAAATACATTCAGGTGCTACAGTGTGTCACAAAGGTGGAGGAGGGTCTGGAGCACAAGCCTTGCGAGCAGCAGCTGAGGAAACTGAGGTTGGTTAGTCTGGAGAGAAGGAAGCTCACTCTCTACAGTCACTTGAAAGGAGGTTGTGGTGACAGGGGTGTTGGTATCTTCTCTAAAGTAACAAGTGGTAGGACAGGAGGAAATGGCCTCAAATTGCATAAGGGGAAGTTTAGACTGGGTATTAGGAAAAATTCCTCACCAGAAAAGTTGTCAAGCACTGGAAGAGGCTTCCCAGGGAAAAAGTGTAGTCACCATCCCTGGAGGTATTTAAAAGATGTGTAGATGTGGTGCTTAGGGACATGATTTAGTGGTGGCAATGTTAGGGGAAGAGTTGAACTTGATGACCTCAAAGGTCCAATCTAAATGATTCTGTGATTCTCTGGAATGCCTGTCCTTACAGAATGGGGTTCTCACATGGTCAAAGCCAGCAAAGGGTGAGCTGTCTGTAAGCAGGGAGCCGTTTGCTGTGATGAGGCAGGGTGGTGGCTCTGCAGCTGGAGACAGGGTTTGGCTGTGCAGCTGCTGGAGCAGAATGACCTTTGCATTGCCAGAAGAACAGAGGGCAAGGAGGGCAAGCTGGCATCTGAGGTGGGCTGGGAGGAGATGCCACCAGCCAAGGAGCCAATGGGATGTGGAGCAGCCCCTGGAGCTCCTGGCCTAGCAGGAATAATAGCACTGAGCAAAAAAGGCACATCGTCTGGAGAGACGGTATCTTCTAGTTTAAGCTCTTGCATGGCAATACAGCATTCTGGTCTTGATTTGTTCAGCCTATTTCCCTTTAAATTTTAAAATGCCCTTTTTTTAAAAAAAAAAAAATCCAGTTCCAAATTTTCCAAAGGGACAGAAAGGCAAGCCCTGCCTTAAAATTCAGTGCAATGATGCATGGACCAGAGATACTAAGAGATATAAAGGCCGGGCTATCTTGGTCATACTAGACTTAAAGCCCATATAGAGTGCTTTCAGCTGCTGCCTGGCCCAGAACCAGGGAAGATCTGCACAGCTGACAAAGACAACAGCATCATAGCATTGTCCCCTCACCATTAACACAGGAATGTGGTCCAGCACATTCACCATTGCATTAAATCAACTTGTTGCTTTCCTTATTTGAGGCTTCCAGCTGGCAACTATACCACACCACTCTCCCCCCGCCTTTCCCCACAATTTGCCCTTTCTATTGAATTGATTTCCAAGCTTTTTTTAACTGAAAACTGTAGGATTTGGCTCCTCCTTGCAATTTGTATTCAGTGAGAGCCTCTCACTCCCGCCTGCTCCCCTCTGCCCTGCTATGTGTCAGTCCCATTGCAGTCTCTCCAAAGCCTGATCTTGGTGGCATGCGAGGTCATTTCCCACAGCTACAGATAAAGCTCAGGGACCCAGAAGGGAGAAACTGCCCATGTTGTAAAGCTAGTCCTCCACTAGTATAGCCAAAATCCTGCAAAAGCCTATTCACCAAGTGAGAACATTTATTGCCCTTGATAAGCCTGTAAAACATTTCTGGCCATTTCTGGATCTTTCCAGAAATTTATGTAGCGGAAGATTAAACTAGCTAATGTTTCACTACATAGCTTAAGGAAACCAGGCCAAAACAAAGAAAGTGCTTCTCATAAAATCATAGAATTGCTAGGTCGGAAAAGACTTTTGAGATCATCAGGTCCAACTGTACCTGTCCACTACTAAATCATATCCCTAAGTAGTTCATCCACCCATCTTTTAAATGCATCCAGGGACTGTGACTCTACAGTCTTCCTGGGCAGCCTGTGCCAGTGCTTGACAACCCTTTTGGTGAATAAGTTTTTCCTTATGTCCAATCTGGACCTCCCCTGGTGCAGCTTGAGGCCATTGCCTCTCGTCCTATCACCTGTCACTTAGGTGAAGAGACCAACATTCACTTCTCTACCATCTCCTTTCAGGTAGTTGTAGACAGCGATAAGGTCTCCCCTCAGCCTCTTCTTCTCAAGGCTAAACAACCCCAGTTCCCTCAGCCATTCCTTGTAAGATTTGCTCCTTCAGCAGCTTTGTTGCTCTTCTCTGGACACGCTCCAAGACCTCAGTGTCTTTCTTGTAGTGAGGGGCCAAAACCTGAACACAGTGTTGCAGGTGTCACCTCTTTTGGACAGATCAGGAGTGGTTAAGTTGGGAAACCTGGCTTTGAAGCACCTGCTTTCATGAGATCACAACTCAATTGTAGAATAACAAATGCTACTGGCTTTTAGTTGCTGTTGATGCAGCCAAATACAGCTTTTGGAGCACATCACATTATATGCTTCCAGCAATAAGAATAGCCCAAGGAAGTGGAGACACCCAAAGGCTCCTATCCTTGAGCAGCCCTGTCTTTCTCTGCTGCCTGCCGTGAGGTTGTTCACTCAGGTTGCTCACTGGCCCCATATTGTCTAGAAGTCACATGTTCAGAGACCTGGTTGCCAGCCCTATCCTGTATTTCTGGAGGGCAGAGCAATGATCCTTAGCAATCATTGATTGTGCTGCCTTGACAAGGGGCTTTCTGGGGCAAGGAGTACTTCTGGATTTGTTGTGTGCCTACAACAGGAAGGTTTAGATTGGAAAATTTTCTTCACTGAAAGGGATGTCAAGGATTGGAAGTGACTGAGTCACCATCTCTGGAGGTATTTAAAAGACCTGTAGATGTGGCACTTAAGGACATGGTCTAGTGGTGGACTTGGCAGTGTTGAAGGTTGAACTCGATAACCTTAAAGATCTTTTCAAACCTAAATGATTTTATGATTTAACTCCAATAGCAACTTGATCAGGAATGAAAATTTCAGGTGCCTCCCTGAAACATATTAGGGACAGAAAGGTCTGACTTTATGTTTGTGATGTTTCACTCTACATCACAGCACAATTTCACCGCTGGGTAAGAAGCTAAACTAGGACCTTGGGATATAACACTTGGTGCTACCCCTGCAAATCACGCCTCCGTAAGGACTTCCTAGTGGGCACCCGTTCCCAAATTTGGGACATGGGGGTGTTGATGTCTTTGGAGAGGATGCTTGCAATGCTTCCTACCAGCTACCCGAGGTCTGCTGTGGCCAGATGAGGAAGGTCTGCCTGAGACAGGCTTCCTCTACCAAGGAGGATGCAGACTGGAGCACAAACCTAATCTGTGACTGGTTGAGTTTTTAGTGCCTCTTACTCATGCCTTAGGTTAGGCAGCAAATCAATCAGGAGTCCTGCAGAAAACCAAATGATTAATGGGAAAAAAAACATTGCCCTGCTCCCTTCTGAGTCTCCTTCAGCAGCACTGATGACCTCCCAGACATGATGTTGCTCGGCAAACTGGATGCAGGTGTGGTCTCCTCCTTCGATGCCCAGTGAGCAGGCAGCCCAGACAAGCACAGGATGGACTCATAAATCTTGGAATCACTATCTCTGGTCAAGAAATGGAAAATCATTTCTCTGGGGAGATGCTGCCATGTCTTCTCAAGATGTATTGACAATGGCTAGGTCTCACCTATTTTTGTTTGACACCTCCTGTATGGCTTTGGTTCAGAGAAGAGACACCCTCTGTGGCATGAGGCTTCTAGCTGGCCCCTTTGCAGTCCTTTTCTCTGCCAGCACTGTGTCCTGTAGCCAGTGCCTGGCCCAGCAAGGGCAACCATGATTGCCCTCAGGAAGCCTCCAGGACCTCACTGAAAGCATGGGTTGTACTTTGGTAAGCCTCTTAAAAATAGCTAAACCACAGAAGACATGATTCATAATCAATAAAGAAATTTATCATCTGACAAATTTATCATCCAACCATTTTATCATCCAACATTTAAAGAACAGAAGTGCAGGCAAATTTTAACCAACTCCATAATGAGCTTGGGTGGAAAGGGCAGCAGCCAATGGTTCTCCAAAATGATCTGTGCTGCCTGAGCAGTTGTGATATGTCATCCAAATGCATCTGAGACTCCACATTTGCCACCAAAATGAGATTATGGTGACAATGGGCAATGTGGACACTAGAAATAAACTGTTTGCTGACTTTTTGCCTAGTTTCTCCATGACTTTCTAGTGCCATGAATAAAACATCTTAGTTGGAGTTCCAGCTGAAGTTTTTTGTTCCTCTGTAACTAAGGGATGCAAACATGCCCTTAATTAAAAGGATTTACTAAGCTCACTTTCTAGGGAGAGTCTGAAACAGGATTATCTCAGTGAAAACACAGCAGGGCAATAAACATTTAAGATGAAATAAATAAAACAATGAAATAAATAAGAGAAATAGATAAATAAAAGGATGAAATCCACTGTTTTCCATTGGAGAAGGGGGAAAAGAGTAGGGAAGGCTTTGTGTGGAGTCACTATTCCACCACAAAAATCCTTGTGAGCGTGTCCCAGGGTCTCCAGAGAGCTTGCGTGGTGATAGACAACTTGGTCAAAAATGCAAGGCATGGAACAGATGTGAAACTTGCTCACTTGTAGCAATAAATATGTGATGTTCTCCTTTCTGTTATAGATTTCATTTTCAGAGAATGCACTCAAACTCAGCACATCCAAAATAAAAACAAAATTAAATGATAATATTGATAACTTGAAATGGGTTAGCAGCTGGCCTTTCTTGCTGTCTTCCTACAACTCCTTAAATTATAAGCAACTAAAGGACACTGGGGACCCAAAGGGCTGACACATTCTTTGCAGATTTCTCCTAGGGGCAGGACATTCTTGTTGAGTCATGGCTCCAGTCTTAAGGCCGTCCGGACTTTTGGTCCAGCAAAAGCCTGCCAAATCCCTGCATGGATGCCTTATTCCTCAGCTGTGAAATAACTGCACTGTGACCTCATGAAGGTGGTATTTAAACCACGTGTTATGCCTATGAGAAGCAGCTGTGGAGAGGTGTTCAGCTATCTGGAAGCTCCATGTTGCCAGTGAAGTCTAGGGATGCAGCAGCTTCAGTCGCATTTTTCTGTTGGATCTTCCTGTCATCCCAACCTGCAGCCCACTAACACGAAGCTAACCAGTGGGTCCAGGGTTTCTCAGCTGGCTTCTCTGAGGCAGCACTGAGGATACAGCACAGCTAACCACCCATAGCTCAACACTGGCCCTTTCAGCTGCTCCACTCCCTGTGTCCTTAGCTCTACCACCATGGGACGTGCTTCCTTCAATTAAGCTACAGGGGGCCAGAAAAGATCAGGTGGCCTAGAGAATCTGTGTTGTGCTTGAGAATGGGTGATACTGGGTTCCTCACCCCAACAGTAGCATAAAGACTCCTGCACGTGCCAGTGAAGGAGGGTGGTGATCTGTCAGTAAGGGCAAGAAATAAAATGGAAATGGATTTATTTTATGGATTTCATGGGGGAAAAAAGGGTCACTTGGGCACACTGGAGTTGGTCTGCTGGTTGGTTTTGTGGTGTTTCAGGACTAGGAGTTGGCTGAAGACCATCATTCCCTCTCGGGGACAAATTCCACGGTAGTGCTGTGCATGGGCTTGTGAGCAAAAGACTTGATTTTCCCTCAGAAACCAGCTGCTTGGGTAACCATGCTTCTGTCAAACTGCATGAGAATATTGTGTATTCCCCTTCCCATTCAGATTCTAACATTACATTAAATTAAACTTATCTTTACAATAAATACTAAAATTACGTGATCCTCATTGCATGAAGCATAAACTACTGTATTATGCATATATCTCTTGACTACTTGAAGGCATTCCTTGTTATCACAGTCTGGGATTTTGTATTGAAACATGTCAGTAGTTTCAGTACCTCCTGCATGAACAAGAATAGGAGCTGCCCAGAGAGGAGATCAGACAGCTTCAGTCCTAGAAATGGTCTGGCAGGAACCTCATGAAGCCCAGCAAAGGCAAATGCCATAGCAGAGCTGGAGTCAGGTTCCTATCAGAGTTTGCACAAGGGAAGGGCAAGAGGCGATGAGCATGAGCAGGAAGATAAGAAATGACAGTTGGATACTAGGAAAAAAAAAAATTTCTCCATGGGAGAGATCCAACACTGGACCTCAGCAAGGCTGCAGGATCTCTCTTGAGGCAGATTGAAACCTTGCCCCTGAGCAATCTGATCTAGAAGGGGCTGGAGGAGGAACCTTCAGGGATCCTAGTTCAGAGACTCCCACCAACCTCTGTTCTTCTGCAATCTATGACTCGTTAGGAAAACCCCATAGTCTATTGGTGGAGAAACCAGAGAATTTATAATCACTCCTTTAGTCTTGTTCTTAACCAATGTGTTTGTTTTTTAAATTGCTAGGGTCACCATGCCTCAATGCATGTCCTTTCTTTCTGTATGTCCGACATTTAAGACCTAATTACTTGCCATTTCTTCATGCTCTGCTTGGCTAGGTAGAGCAAGGGAGGACTGGGTAACTCTCTCTTTCCCCTTGCGTTCAGTTGCCACTCAGTCACCAATCCTCCTGAGATGTTGTACAAAATCCACAGGAGAAGTCACCAGCAGGGTTAGTCCTAGTCCTCTGGGCTGTGCTGACCTGATTAAACCAATGAGCCCAAACAGGGCCCTGGATGGTTCATCATTAGAAAGGACAAGCTGTAGATTGTCACCATGGGCTACTAGAGCTGTTAAAATCACTCATTATGCAGGTGACTTGTGAGGCCACTAAGACCCTATGGACAGAGTTGCACTGGCTCACAGGATGTCAAGCCCAATTTTGGGCTGGGTCAGTTCACCCAAGGCTCCAGGACAAGCTTGGTAGGACAGCTCTGTAATTTCCTATCCTAGATGAGCGCTGAAGTTTGTGCTCATTGCTGTGCCTCCTGTGCCCTGGAGAGTGTCAGCTGACGTGGAGGGAGAAGCTACAGCTGTCAAGACTGGACACAGGGCAATGGAGTGGCTGCCTCTTTTGCTCCTTCCCACCCTGATGCTTGAAGGGTTTATGCCGTCTCTGTTTTGCTTCCCCGACTGTTGCATCTCTCTTGCTGGCCTGGAAATATCAACAGTCCAACCTCACTGCCTCTTGACACAGCCTCCTTGCACACCTGGCTTCACCAACAATCCCAGAGTAGGACATTCTGGTGTTTACATACTCAACCAACCTCAACAGGGCAGCTAGGGATCATTGGAAAGACCATCCAGTGGCTCAGCCCTGTCCTTTCCAAACATAAGGTGTTACTATCACCTCCGGACCCCACATCAACCCCCGCAGTACCAGCACGATGTGCCGACAGCATGGTCCCCCATGCCCCTGGTGGCAGGGGACCTGCCTGATTGTAGGCACAGGCACAGGGAGGCGGGTGAACCTGGCACAGCACTGCGAGGCTCTCCCCACCTGGGATCTCTGGGTGGCCATACCACAGCCACCTCGTCCAAGAGAGGTTTGGGGTCCAGCCTTAAGTGCATGAGGAAAATGGGGAAGGCTTTCACCCTGCCACAACTATTATAAGCTGTTTTCTTCCTGTCTCTCTAGCACTTGGCTTCCAGCCCTGAAAGGAAGAACACTGTGCCAAGAATTTCTACAGTCGTGCCCAGCGGAGTGAGCTGACACCTGATCTGCCCTTAATTACAGTGGTGGGAATAAGCCCAGGGGCAAATGTGAAAGGGTGACAACTGGGTGGTGAAAAGGATAAAACTCTCTTATTTGCAGTAAGGGATTGTCCCAGGAGCTTTATTTCCTATGAAAAATCAGCAGAAAGACTTTGAGAGTGTAAAGAAGCAGCTCACAGCACAGGATGCACAGAAACCTTGCCCTCCCCTCTGCCACACCAAAGTCCTCAGATCAGAAAGGTCTGGAGACCCCTCACATTCTTGCCTTGGGAGTGATGTGCACACCATTTGCATGCCAATGTGCCACAAGATGCCTGGCGGTTACTACAAGAATGGAGTTAAAAATAGATGATGAATTATTCCAGAGCTTTTGTCTAGACTACCTGTGGACAAAATAAGCCCCATTACCTTCTGACCCCTGAGCAACTCCAGCCGTTCCCACCAACACTGAGCCCCCCTCAAACCAGGAGACCCTGCCTCTGATGCCTCTGTTGTGTTCCTAGGTTGCGCTGTTACAAAAACTCTTGCATAGAGTGCTGCGGCTCCATGTGGGAGCACCCAAAACCTCTGAACAGTTCCCACCAACGTTATTAATGGGGGATTTTTAGGTGTGACTGGGCTCATTTCTGATCCAGTGGCTTTCAGCTCTTGCCTCAAAAGTACACTGCGCTGGCTTGCTCTAAAAATGTAAAAGAGAGAGAGAAAGCTGTAGGATTTTAAAAAATATTTTATTTTACTTTACTTTACTTGAATTGAATTTAGAAGAATTGGAGAGGAAAAGCCCTCACAACAATTGAATGAAGCACCCCAACTGTTTGCCTTGGATTGTCGGCTGTGCTTACAGGGTCTCCCTGCTCACACCCTGTTGATGCAGCCCTCGCTCCACTCCACCTGGGTCAATGCTGCTGGCCACAGATTCTGGATTTTCATACCTATGCTTGTGAGAAATTTCAGAAGAATGTAGTTGCTGCAGGTTTCTGCACCCCACATTGGACTCCTACGATACCACGGACCAGTGCCTGAGAGGGATATGTTCTACTTATCCGACCTGAAAGCTTTGATGTGTGTGTGGCTATTAAATTAGTTGGTGCGATGCTTTATATCCTCCCAGGTTATGCCTGAGCACGTCTTGTTTTAACTCAGCTGCTCCCCAACCAGCAGAGGCAGGCCCATGGTGAACCTGGTGTAGGACCAATGGTGCGAGCTGATGAGCCTCTTCTCATTATGAAATTTTGTGACTGAGTGCTGGTCACGGGGCACGAGTCCCCAGCACAGCTCGGGAATCCAGCAGGTGACTGTCTGCTCTCGCTGGACAAAGAGGAGGTGGCAGAGCTCAGGTGGTGCATACCCCTCGTGCCCAAGCCAAGGGGACAAGAACTTGTTTTTTCCTGATTCTCAGCCACTCACCATCCGTCCCTGCCAAGACTCTAATTACAAAAAAAAAAAAAAATTACAATAATATATAATAATACAAATACAATAATACATTATTATATATAATTATATCTACTATATATTTTACATAATTTATAAATATTTATACTGTGTGTGTTTATATTACAGATAAACATATTTACATGCTATATAAAATTATATAAAGTATAAATATATTAAATTAAGCCTATATTAAAATTATATAAAATATAATATAATTTCTGGGTATCCCATCTCCTGGGATTACATGTGTATGACAAATATCCATATATAAACATACATCTATAAATTTTTGAGTATATATGTATATTTATATTGTAGATAAATAGATAAATATATATTTATGCAATATGGAAAACATATCACATACATGACATATACAAGATATATTTTTATATACACGCACATACATATCCAGAAATATGAAGCAGTGCTTTTACTAAGAGTGAGACTCAGAGGAAACAAACCTAAGGGTAGACCCTTTCAGAGCAAGGACAGACCTATAAAAACAGGAAAAATATTAGATACTGCAGCCTTCACCCCTCTTTTCTCAGTCTTGGATGAGCACCAAGCCCTGACAGGGCAACCAGGACTTTCTCTCAGCAGAGTCAAGCCCTCAGACTGCCCCTGTTCTACCCTTACACCACAAATCCGCTCAAGCCCCTGCTCCAAATTGTCCTTGGCGGGGGGTCTTGGGTGTGACACGGAAGGTGTACCCTGATGAAGCTGGAGATGCTGCTTTACCTAGCTGGGACATTATCTTTCACCTTAATTTAAAAATGGCCATAAATTGTATAGAGAACCAAAAAAAAAAAGAGGGGGGGGTGGGTATTATTCCCTTGTCATTAATGAAAATGTCCACACATTGGCTTTCCAAGTGCTTCCTGGCCACGTTTCCCTGGCATTTGTGCTATGCCTTTTCCCCCATAAACACACAGATTTCCGTTATTTGCAGAGCCTGCTCAACTTGGGTGAGGCAGATAATTGGCAATAAATGAGGTGGCTGAAAAAACAGGTGGAGGATAAAGGGAAAATAAATGTGCTTGGTGGGAAACTTGATAGGGAAAGCTAAGGTAGAAAAAAATGAGAGGGAGTTGAAGGGATGAAGCTGGCTATGCAGAAGGGTTTTTTCACCTCCCCTTCCCACCATGCGAGAAATGAGCCCAACTGAAAGGCAACTATCCCAGTCAAAACCTGCCAGTCCTGAGCCAAAAGCAGGATGGGGAGAAGGGCTGGAGCAAGGGGAGGATGGGACCAGCTCTTTTGGCAGCATCTCACATTGACAGCAGCTTCTCCATTGATGAAACCAAAGGAAATCACTATTATTATATTTATTCATTTTATTTATGAGGTGATTTAGGAGATCTTATTTATGAAATATAAAACCAGGCAGCGGTTTGGTGCCTTTTTCTCATTGTTGCTTATTCATGTTTACAATGCAGTCCAGCCCAATGTTCCTGAAAGATGTCGAACCCCTGAAACAGTGACATCAGGCATGGTGGGGTCCAAAGTTTATTTTTTAATTTGGGTCATTTTGACCTCCCATCGTTGGTGTTTCAATGGCTACTAACTTAACTCAAATGGATGGGCTGCCGGCACATCGCTTCCTGTGCATCCCCGGTTTGTGTTTTCGGGGCTGAGAGGCTGTATGCATCAGCTTGCCTGTGTCCTGTGAGGAAAAAACCTCTCTTGCATTTTAATCTAACTCTTGGGCAATTAGGTATTTTAAAATAAGACCGGGGACATTTGCTTCTCCTCTGTCCATCCTTCAGCTGATGCCCAACAAAGGAATGAGGAATCACTGGGGGCAGACAGATAGATCAGCCCTACCAGCCCCATCAGATTAATTTCCTTAGTTTACCTAAAATGACACCATTGGAGCTCTGGGCACTCAGAATTTATCAAAATTTGCTAGGTTTAGAGGGCTAATTCTGGTAGCTTTCACCCTAAGTACCATGGTGACCTGTGCTCAACCTTGATTTTTCCCTTACTTCCATAAAAGTCAGTGGAGGGAAGGTTTTCTGCTGGTTCCCCCTTTGTGAGACAGGCTGCTGAAATTAGTTTTATTGCAGGCAAATAAGAAGTTATCCCAGTTATGCCTGTAATAATCCTATAGAAGGATGGCTATAAAAATGTTTCTGTGCTTTCTGGACTTCATCTGGCTTGTGTTTTCAGCTTGCAGGTGTTGGATGTGGGACTGTAGCAGAGCTGAGCTGTAGGAATGGAGCACCTAGTTTAAAGCAGATCATTTTAATTAACAGTGCAAGGAAAAGAGTGGGGCTGCTCTTCTATTTAAAGTAACAGTAAGCTCACATCAATGTCTGGAGAGGACTGAGACTTTGCAGAGGTCCTTGAGTGGATCCAGGGCTTTCCTGCTGGTGAATCCAGGGCAGAAAAGGAGCATCTTCCCTGCTGTGGAGAAGGTCATGTACAGTGAGCCACTGCACTTGTCTACTGGTACAAAGTACAAAGGGGATGCTTCCATGTCAAGTGCATCCAAAATACACTTGATAAAAAAAATACACTTTGATATAAAATCGATGGAGAATTGATAGCTCTTTGCATTTTTTGTTTTCTTTAAAGCAGAGAGGTAGAAACAGGCAGATCCAGAAGGGATCCCAAAATCAACATGACTAGCTTATCCTGGGGATTGTCTGTTTCCCCCCAGACTCTAAAGGGATCCCCATGCACCTGGCTGAACCTTGGTGCCTGCAGCCAGGAGGGATGATGACCACGGTGTCTGTCCCAGGTAAGGCTGCCTGTACCTCCTACCTATTCATCTCTTGAAACTGGGTTTGGCAGTAGCATGGCAGTTCCCATGTCCCCCTCCCTGTGGACATAGGGCACTGGCCTTGCTTGCAGTCCCGCTTGGTGTGGATATAAAAGACAGTTGGGTACAATTTTTTGTCCTTGTTCTTGGTGTAAAGGGCTGCACTGAATGAATCAATCATATGTGACATGTTTTCATATACAAGTTTATATATACATATATATATAAGCGCCCATACAGAGCTGGTGGGAGGGAAGAAGCATCCCTGCTTCCCTGAAACAAGGCAAAGCTGGGCTCACCAACCCATACCACCAGCTTAGGTGGGCTTGGCCAACATGCTGATCTACAAAGGGGCATCAGAGGCATTTGCCTCATGCAGGCACTGCTACGGGACGATGCTTTACTGTGGAGCTACCCGATCCCAGTGTTTGCTGGCTCCCAGTTTTGATTCATTGAGACCAGAAAGAGTCAGTATCTCCTCCCAGTCCTTTTAGGCTGCTGCATCCTACCAGTGCTGGACTCGGTGCTGCCGGTTTGTGTCCATCAATGAGAACTGATGCTGCTGTTCACCCACGCAAGGCTGGGGAGGGTCTGGGGAGGGCAGGGGCACAGCCTCTTCAGCCAGAACGGGGTGTCAGCACCTCAGAGGAGGAAGCCCAAGCACCACTGGGAAGAGTGTTCAAGCAAATATAGGACAAACATTCAACCAAGAGAGAAGCTGCAAACCATGCTCTGCTTTCCACACCTCCTTGCTTGCTGAAGGCATGGGGCCCTGGTGCCAAACGCTACAGAGCAGGCTAGCTGGCATCCCAGATGTGGCAGCGAATGCTCGAAGTCATGTCAGTAAACCGTGACTATAACAGCCGTCACACACTAAATTGTCTTTAACCTTGGCTTCTAGCCCCACTTTCATAGAATCCCTAGGTTGGAAAACACCATGGGAGTCCAACCGCACCTGTCCACTACTAAACCAAGTCCCTAAGCACTTCATCCACCTGCCTTTTAAACTCCTCCAGAGATGGGGACTCAACCACCTCCCTGGGCAGACTGTTCCAGTGCCCGATGGCCCTTCTGGTGATGCCATTTTCCCTAACGTCCAACCCGGACTTCCCCCGGCACAACTTGAGGCCCTATTTCTCTCTCCCGACACCCCCGCGCCCCCGCCTCTCGCCTTCCACCACCCGCGCGGCGCAGGCCACGCCCACTTCCATCACCCGCCAGCAGTATGCCCCGCCCACTAAACTGCCACCCAGCGGAGTACAGCGGCAGGCCCCGCCCACTTCACCGAAGTCGCCGTGTGTGGAGTAGGCCCCGCCCACCAGAGGGGCTCAGGCCTCGCCCACTTCACTGGAGGGGGCGTGTGCGGCGTAGGCCCCCCCCACTCTCCGCCCCCCAGCGCGCCTCGGGTTCCGCCCACTCTAACCCGAGGCGCTCAGGCCCCGCCCACTTCCCCCTCTCCGGGCGTGGCGCGGTCCCGGTCCCGCCCACTTCCGGCGCGGCGGCGGCGAGGCGCCCGCCGGGAAGACAGGCGGCCCCGCCC
>WAAB01025951.1:155923-189128 GCA_013389865.1 Piaya cayana
GGCCGGGGCGGCGGGGAGGAGCCGCGCGGGGCGCCCCGGGGCGGGGAGGGGGGTGGCGAAACGCGGGGCGCGGCGGGCCCGCCTCCCGCATTGATGAAATTTAAATCGCCGGGGGTTGCCGCCGGCCCGGGAGGGAGCGCTGCCCGCCGCGGGGTCCAGCGGGGCCGAGCCCCGGCGTCGGCGCGGAGCGGCGCTTCGGCAGGGCAGCCAAAATGTCTTTCGCCAAAGGTAAGCGGGCGGCGCCGTCCGTTCGGGGGGTTTGTGACCCTTCGGCCGCGGCCGTCCCTGCGGGTTCGGGTTGTTTTTCCCCTTTCCCCACGACGGGCGACACCGCCCCCCGCCCCCGGCAGCGCCGAGGCTGCTCCCTGCCCCGTGCCCGGCGGGACAGAGCGGCCGCCGTGACGGGGCGGCTGCCCATCCCCTTCCCTGGGAGCTCCGCTGGAGTTGGGGGACAAGGAGCGCCCACACTTCTTTTTTTCCAGAGGCTTTGCCGTGTTTCGGCGTTATCCGCTCCTCTGCGCTCCGCGTGTGCGAGCGTGTGTGTACGTGGTCAGAGTTTGAGATTCCTCTGTTGCGAAACGGGGAAGCAGCCCGCAAGAGGTCATTTTAAGAAGAAAAATGACTTTGGTGCCTTAAGGTGGCAGTTTTCTTTCCCTCCACTCTCGTGTTCCTAATGGTACGTGTGTGCTTTCTGTGATGAAATCCGTGCCCGTACGTTTCCTTCACGTTGGTCCACGCAGGCCCATCGAGAAACTGTAGAGAGAACGTTAGCGGGTCGTTTGCCATGTGAACTTGACTGTTGCAGGAAACCAAGCGCTTTTTGCAGGCTTTGAGAAGCTGCTGTCACTTGCCCAGCGATGTCTTGGACGACGCTTGCTGTGTAAATGCATCAGCTGCACGTGTCCTGTGGCCCCTGGGCAAAGTGCAGGGTGCTGCAGGGTCTCACAGCCACGTTGCTCTACTCTCTGCTCTCGAAGTTACCAAGATCAGCCTCTTGTGCTCCGAGATAGCTTATGAAAAGATGTTCTGAATCGGGTTTTTCTGAATGGAGTTGGCTTATCTCAGCCTTCTGATGAAGGTAGCCATCTTGCAGGCAAGTGATATTATTTTATGAAACTGAAAGCTGGAGAAGCCTATGTGAAGATCGTAAACACTTTTTAAGTCTCACTGAGGATTCGACAATCCTAAAAACCTATTTCCTCAAAAAGAGAAGTATCTGCCATTTAAGTGCTCTTTTCATCATGCAGATAGTACTGAAACATGTTGCCAGTGTCAAGTAGTATTTTTAGCCTGAGGATCAGCTGCTAGACTGGGAAATCCAGCTGTCTCTAACAGTAGCACCTAAACTCTTGGTGGACGCAGCTGGGACGGACGGCTTCCTAGGTTGCAAACTCCTGAGTTAGCTCCTGCTAATGTGCTCATCTGCTAAGCAGGGAGCAAGTGTGTAAGTTCACTTCACACATGCTTCAGTCCAATGTGTGTTGACAAATTTTGCTTTTAGTAGAAGGAAAAGAAAAACGTTGTTAAAGGCTGAGTTGGTATGTTCAGTTTGAAATGTCAAGCAAAGTAATGTTTATTAGTGTTGCGCGTGACAGTATGGGTATTTAAAGAGTTTTTTATCCTCATCGGGGATAAAAATTGCCTTGAACTTTCGGTGGAGTTGGTGGAAGTTAAGGCATTCACTCCGTATCCTCAGCAGAGTTCAAGGATAGAGTGTTTAAAGTTCAACTGCATGTTTTAACTTACTGGCCACCCTTCATTATTTTTATGCAAGTAGTCTGGCTCCAGAAGCCCTAGATAATTTACTGCTCTGTGTCTTTCTGTACACTTACTTGAATTGTGAAAGTAACCCTCAGACCAAAAGATTCAGACTTTTTCATGGGAGAGGGAACTTATTATGTGACTTGTCCCCCAGCTCCCTCCTGTGCTGGGTCCTTGTGCACAGAGTACCAAGGCACTGAAATTCTCTTCTGAGTAAATTAATGAATAGAACTAATCGATCTTAATGCATTCTCCACTCTTACTGTAGAATAAGAGGAGAGGTGGCAGAAAGAAAATATTTGCAAACTGCAAAGTGAGGGGCTATTGCTGTTCTGTTATTGTGCAGTTTTCCTGAGGATGTCTGTCCCTTATTTTGTTTCTGGTAGTGTAAGAGGATTTTATTTGCTTGATCTGATTTGTCATGTTTTGTTATTTTCCATGTCCGTGCTAAAGATATGTATCATGACCCTCCAAATACTCTGCCATATGCTGTCATTTCTACTGTGAGGGCAGAGGGGCAAGTTGTCAAGGGAGAGTGGAGCGCAAAAGCAAGCTAGAAATAACCGTGGGGGCAGGAGAATTTGAGTGAAACTTCTCACATGTCACATACCACCATGAACTTGATAAAAGAGCTCTCCTTTCTCTACTACTTCAGGAAGCACTGTCTACTGAAGACATTAAAATGAGGTATCCTGGGTGGTCATTTTTGCAAAACCCACTGTTTTCTGAAGCCTCAACTACTTAGTCGTGCTTTTCTGTGCTAATTTCCTGCGTGGGCTCATCCCCCAAGAGTATTCCACTACCTTATCCCACCCTTTTCTTCCTTCAGATGACTGTTCAAGAATGCTGGTCCCATAAAAGTGGGCTTAGGCTGAAATCTGAAGCGCTGCTTGTGAAATAGTTTGGAAGAGGCATTTCTTTTTAAAAATAATTTGGGAGTTATGGCCGCATGTACCCTTGGAAATCTCTTCCTGCAATTATCCAACATCCCTGCCTCCCATCCGATTTTTAGAGGCACAATACTTTTCATTATAGACTTAGGAAATTTTACTTGCCTGTAGGAAATAATTGCTTTCAGGTATACATTTGCACTGCAATTTCTACTTCCTTGTTACTGCTAAGATGGAAAGGGAAATCGGCCTTTGCCTGGGCTGTTAAACTTAACAGTAGCTCATGTTAAAGTATTGCAGTTGTCTTTCTGCTAGTAGTAGGTTGGGGTCTGTAAATACCATGCTGTTCCCCAAAACCGAGGAGCAGCAACATAGGAACAACTAGTGCCGAGTTTGTTTGGAGTGGGTACCCTGATGCTGCTGTTGTGGTCTTGCTTTGGGAAGCCTCTAAAAGTGCTGTAGATCCCCATCCAGTCCAAATCCTGGTGAACCTCTCCTGTGATAAAGGCTTTAAAGCTTTTGTCATGCAGTGGCATGTTAAAAGCAGAAAAGATTTGAGTTGCTATTTCTCTTGGCTGCTTGGTTATGTTATTCTTGTATATGTGGAATAGATACTTTTCCTGTACCAGGCAAATACCTGTTTTTATGGACTTCAGCTATGTCCTTCCTCTCTCTCTCAACCTGAAATAATAATAGTATTACTAACTGCACTCATAATGCTCTCCCCAAGCCACTGTGCCCTGGCATGGTGAGTCTAGGTGAAACTGTGTGGTTGCAGTAGTTGTTGAAGGGTCAACATAAAGCCTAAATATTATCTGTTGTCAATGAAGAGTGCAGCCAACAACACTGGTGGCTTTGATGGTCTGAGTTTTGTGAAGAACTGCCTGTGTGCTTGACACTTGGTCTTTGGGAAAAGCGACAGGTTTGCTTTGCTTCTCTGTGAGGACGCTGGTGATTTAGCAATTGCTCATTAAGTTATGGAGAGTTTATAATATTAAAAAACCCCCACCCCAAACTAGGGCATTATCACACATGTACTTTTATGGTGCCTTTTTCTTTTGATTTGTTTGTGATGTTAATCCCTAAACGCAGTTATCTAGTAGATGCAAGTCTTTTGGCTAATGTGAGTGAACAAGATTTTCCTTAGATGGCAGCCTGGGAAAGTTGCTCGTTGGCTCTGCCTTACTTCGCCTCTGTGTGTTTAACAGCATGAATGACCGTCTCTGTTGGATACTTGCTATTTGCAGTTTCTTCCGAGATGCGTTGCATCATATTGGGAGGTTCAGACGTTTTGCAGGCTGATGAACTGAGAAATGGCCACCATCCCTGTCAAAGAAGTCACGTATTACATGTTGCAGGGGGATTGCAAACCTGTGAAAGTATCTCCTAGCAGTTGTTTCTGTGGAAGTTCAAGCAGTTTTCTCTGCATATCAACCCAAAATGAGTGAATGGAAAGACAGTATTCGTAGTAGTTCAGTATTAAAGCTGATATTGCCCTCCTTGTTTGTCTGTAGGGTCTAACGAAGAGCTGTCTATGTTTTTTACACATTGGACCTAGAAAGATACGCCTGATATGCTTTCAACTATTACTTGTTTTTAACACTAAATGAAACATTTGATTAAAAAAAGCATATTTTGTTAGTTGTCCTGCTCATCTTGAGCTGACATTTCCCGGGTTGCACCACACACAGTATGTGCACTGCAGCACTTGTCTGTCTTTTTTTTTTTTTTCCCCCCTCCCCTACCTGCAAAACAGTGCAGTCAGGAAAATGGCTTCTGTGGGCTTCAAAGCAAGGATTACATACTGTCACTGAGTCTGAGGCTGTGGAATATTTTGCTTAAAAAAATAAAATAAAAACAGAATTGGATTAAAACGATCTGCGTCTGTCTTTCTTAGACTTTGTCAGTAGAATAGGCTTTTAATGCACGTTCTAAAGAAGTAAACTAAATGCAGGTTCCTCTTCTAACAATGTTTTCTGGCAGTATCACTGTTCACTTGAAAAGTTTCCTCTTGTCCGTTTTTGCACTAGTGTTCAGGGTGTTTCTAAACCCCAGCTATATTTGGCAATACATCACTTTGTGTTACGGAGAAGTGATTACTTAAGGGATTTGGCAGAAATTAAATTAACTGAGGTCTTTAGAGAACATACTCAGAATGTCTTTTGAGAACATACTGTTTTTCTGTTGGAAAATAGTCATGTTATCTCCCATTTCTTTCTGTGATGTGAACTTTACTGTATAGAGCATTTGTGTATTTACTCTTTTTCACGTTTTCAGAGCTTTTTGCTTTCAAAAGCAAAACAAATGCTGAAGTGATAGATAGGCCAATTTTCTAGGTTGCCTAGTAACAGAAACGCATGCTGTAGCATGAAAATACTCATACAGTAAAGTAAGGGAATATTTACTGGAACAAACTGAAGATCATGTGAAAGTGTACTGCATAAGTAATTAAAGCATATGTTTTTATTCGCCTGTGAGAGGAGAAGAATACCCTTAATCACAATTTTTTTTTTTTTTTTTTTAGTGAAAAGCTTTTTCCACGCTTTAACTTGCTAAAGCATGTTGATGCAGTTGAGTGTGAATTCTTTGGCTCACTTTAAAAAAAGTGTACTGCTGTGGATTTTTGGACACTTCTTGAGGTGGATCGTTGGTCTTTTGGGACTTGGTTTGAGAGAAGAACTGTTGTTTTGTTTCCCCAGTTCAAGGACTGTTCTCCAAGTTACTAAGAACAAAACCTTTCAGTTCCATGATTACCAGCACAGTAATAAAATGAGACTAGATTATATGAGTTGATTATTTTTTTAAAAGAAAAATGAAGGCTGTTTGTAGTCTAAGTAAGTTCAATTTCTTCATTTTCTTTTAACTTGTGGTTTTATATTTGTTTAAGATTTCAGCAAAGCAATGTCTCAAGCTGGCACGTCACAGTTTCAGGAAGTCATTCGTCAAGAGCTGGAGTATTCGATGAAAGTAGAACTTGATAAGATACTTGCAACCGCACATTCAAATGAGCTTGAGGTAAGGAGCGTGATATGGATGCAACTCAAAGCATGAGAAATTAGATGCACGAAACAGAGCCAAATATCAGACAGGGAGACAACTCACAGAATACCACCATCCTTATTTTTAGTACATGCTCCATTCCTGTGTGGAAGAGTGGTCTGGATACAATGTCAGCAGGAGATTTTCAGTTCCTTGTAAACTGGGTGACAGACTTACTAATAAGTGTTTAATCATCTTTAGTTATTAAAGGTTCTGTGTAATCTTCAATGTTCTATGTAATCTTGAAAGTGAGGATAAAGCTGTTGTCCTAAAGACTGAGCCAGATTCTAATGGTCATGATTTTGACTAAAGACTTGTCTTTTAGGTATCCAAGTTGGTTTTGTACCATGAGTTTTTAAGTGGAAGCAAGCTTTTAGAATTTTACTTAAATTTTAGCATCCCTCTACTTCAGTGCTGATAAAATGACTCTTGTGAATAGATTGTACATCACGTTTGTAGAAATGCTTCCTTGATTGAATAGGTATGCATCAGGTACCAGCATTAACAAATGCATTTCTTCTTTTGTAGCACACTAAAAAGGACCTGGAAGGATTTAAGAAGCTGTTTCACAGATTCCTGCAAGAAAAGGGACCATCTGTGGACTGGGGGAAGATTCAGAGGCCCCCAGAAGATTCTGTAAGTTGCCATAAAGTGTCAGTCTGTAGGGACCATAAACCTGGTAATTGGTATTTTGTGGTTCCTCGTAGAATGGATACAACTGCCATGGTTCTGCAGTATTGTGTAGGACAACACTTTGGGTTCTAACTGGAAAATAATTAGTTATTAACATACCTTAAATGTGTTCCTGAACAACAAGTCCTGATTAACGTGTGTTAAGTTCTTTGGTGTTATTTTGTTTGCTGTTCCTTGAGAAGGGGAACAAAATGGGACACATGCCACTTTACCATTCAATACCATTCTCTGGACTAAATGTTAATCTGCGGTAGAGGGCAAGTAGGTAGGACCATTGTTGTTCCCCTTTCCTTCCTGTCCATGAAAGAAGGTTGTGCATCTCAGACGAGCCAGCAACCCATTCTGCTAAATAATTTGAAAGGGACATATGGGAAGTGGGCTGGGTTGTATAGCTCATTTAGCAACTTCTGTAATCTGCAGCAGCTCAGCTGCAGGAATCTGATACAAGTAATTGGCTTGGGTGGGGGGGGGGTGTTTGAGTGTAATTTTCTAATGTCAGCTACCTTGTTATAACTTACAACCTGCCATTTGAGCAGCTGCTGAAAAAGCACTAAATATTTTTTTAGCACTGTTCAGTACTGAAACAAACACTTCCTATTAACCTAACCTCATTTTATTGATTCATCTGTGGCCCTAGGCTGCCTTTTGACTCTAGCGTGACTAACAGTGTAGTTGTGCTATGAATTCTTGGTTTTCCCGGTGTAGTGAGCCTTGCATATTGTGGGACTTATGTATCCTCACATATTTGTGGTTTTTCTTAGCCTGCCTGTGGTGGTTCAATCGAGGCTCTGTTTGCTGCTGAAAGGCAGGCTGTCTGGTTTCTTCCAAAAGAGTTGCAGTGCTGCTCTCTAAAGTGTTGAAGAATGATGCTGGTTTTGAGCAAGTCTAGGTTTTTTCCAAGGTTGAGTGATCTCTTAATTTTAAAACCATGCGATGTCTCTGTTCTGTACTGTAACCCTGAATGAAGTGTTGCTTTGGGGAGAAAAATCCACCTTCAGTAAAGAGGCCAAGGTGAGAAATTTGAATTCTAGATAACATGACTTACAAGGAAGGCTGAATAAAAGGGGTTTACTTTTAGTCTAGAGGGGGGTGAGACTCGGGGAAGTGATAAGTCTCTTAAATATGTAAAAAGGTAGTTGTAATAATGAAAGAAATAAACTGTTCTCTGTCTGAAGACAAGGCCTGGGATTGCATGACAGCAATTTGATGTGAGTGAATGGTCCCCTCTGTGAGGAGGGAGAGCTATTGTCTATTTTTAACATTTTGCACACCTTCAGTGGAACAACTTCAAAGTTCTGCAAAGGACTGGAAATTACCAGGTAGGACAACGGGACCAAATGTCAAGCAGGAGGGTTATGATAAGACACTGAGATAGACTGATGGGAGATTCCCACACAAGGAAGGCTGTTTAAAGAAGGTAGACAAAGGTCTAGCTTAAGGTCACAGAGGGCTGGAAAGAGGGCAAGATTTGATAAAAGTATCACTTCTTTTCCCTTCTTCCAGCCTGCGCTGGCTTATTCTCATCTGTGTCCCTTAGCTATGTTGCAACTTTTGACTAAAACAAAACAAAAAACCCAACAGACTCAAAACCCCTGCAGAATCGTGTCACAGAATTCACTCTGTAATAAATATCTCTTGTTTTAGGATTCCTTGGGTAAGTGTTGATATCTAGAGACGTCCTGATCGGACAGAAGGCAGGTTGAGTGCTCTTAAAAACTGAGAACAAACTAAACATTCTTGAGTATTTTTTCTGACTGTGAGTTCCATTTTCCTGCCAACCTCAAACTCTGTATTTATCCTGCCTCTGTCACCTTTTTAATGTGTCAGTCACGTAGGGGACACACTGTGGAAAGTGAAAGGTGTCTTACCTGAAACTTTTCAGGTGACCTGCAGTGTAACTTCTCCCAACTTGTTCTTTGCTGGGGGAGTAGGAGTTGTGGAATTATTTACTAAAAATTGATTTATTCAAGACCAGAATTCCAGAATTATCAGTGTAACTATTATAGGCAAGAACAGTAAGAGCTTTTAGAAGGGGTAAAGTGTGGTAATTAAAGGCTTCAGAATAAAATGTGCACTACTGAGTTCTTTGGAACATCTGTGAAGATACACAGATTTCCTTTGAGTGCTTTTGTTCAGCTCTAGTTGAGTTTTCTCTTTGCCTAGCTATAAAACCTCATTGTACTCTCCTCTTTGTCTTGTTAGAACAGCTTAGAGGATGGTACACACAAGGCTCGTTTGGGAAGTTGGTTGGTAATTTTGCAAGTGGTGTATAATTGCTTGTTTGGGCAGCCTTGGTTTATGAAGTCGTGGGGTGCTTGGTTGCCTCTGAGAATCTGCACTGCAAGTATCATGACCTAGAAAGCAACAACCTATTCTCCCAAGCATGAATTTATTTGCTGGTGATTGGTTTTGGAGAATTGGTTTGCTGCTTGATCAGTCTCAAGCATTGTGAATTCTAGCATGTGCAATCTTCAGCTGATACCTAGTGGAGCTCAAAGTATCTGTTTGAATATATATATGTGCATATATGTATGTGTGTCCGTGCATTTGCATGCAGAGAAAAAAATGTGTGTTTACATAAAACAAAAACACCTAAAAAATGCCAAAGTTGGTTGTGGGTTTTTTGTTGGTTTGGTTTTTTTTTTTAATAGCTTTAAAAGGTTCATGAATAGTTTATTGCATTTATAGGCTCTGTCTTTTAATTTTCTGCTTCACATAAGGTAAGTCTGAGTTTCTGGTTAGGTTGGAAAGGTGTTTCAGGCTTTTGCTTAATGCTGTGGGACTATATTATGCAGGGGCAGAATTCCTGATCAGACTTCCATGGGCCATCTAATGCTTTATCCATTGTTTTACCTGTTCTTTGAATGCAGTTTTCTATTCTTTCCTGGAGCGCCTACGGACACATGAAGACTTTTGTCAGTAAATTGAAACAATTGATTGCGTTTTAACATTCCTCCAGTTCTCTCTGCAATAGGAGTTTTGATCCCTGACCTCCATGTTTTTAGTGTAACAACTAATACCAATGGGCAAGCAAATTGTAAGCTCCACATAATGATAACAGAATATTGGACCCATTTCATATTCTATTGGTCAACTTCTGACTTGTTCTTCTCCTTCCAGATGCTTTACTTCCATGTGTCCAAAGGCTTACAGTGGTAGCTGGCATAGTTAGGACCCATTACAGTTACAGTCTTCAGAGAAGAAAGTATACTTAGTCAGAATTCCGGGTAACAAGGAGATGAGGTAAAGAATGTGGACATGGCAAATTTACCTTAATCCTGTTGATGTAGACTGCAGTGATCTGTTTGTTTGAGTTGAAAGCAATAGGAAAGTCCTGTTGGGAGGCCTCTGAGGGAACCATGGTGATCAAGTTAATCTCAGAATACCTCATCTAGGAGGTAGACAGTGTGTCTGAAGCAATGTCAGTGTGAAAGGAGCTTAACTATTAGAGGTTTTGTTTTCTCCAATGGTTGGATTCTTGGCTGCAGCTCTCATTGTCATCTCAATGAATTACAGCATGAAGGAAAAGGAAGAACATCACATTCTTACTCAAAAGTAAAATATCTATCTAATATGCAACTCTGGAAACAGGTCTTAAGGGTTTGCTTGGTGTTATTTCTATAACTGTCCCTTGGTGCTGAGCAAATATTCCCTTGTTATTTTGTAATTGACTAATATGGGTGTATTCCTTCAAAGTCTGTCCATGATGACAGCCCCGATACTAATTTTCTCCGTCTCTGACAAACTCATCTAAACCCTCTTGCAGTAGTATTCTTCTGAAATCTATTAGTGAAACTTCCAACATTGCCTCATGCAAACTCTTCTGAGAATCACTTCTGTGACATTGTCTACAAAACCAAAAGAAGCTAGATATGTCATCTTAGAACAATCCTAAACCACAGTATTGAGACATGTCTTAAATGAGTAACACTGTAGTCATGCATCTGTAAGCCATGTCATTCCTGCCCACTTTTGTTCCTGAAGTATTTCCCCATCAACATTTTACTTGTCAAGTCCACTGTTCCTTATAGCAAGAACAGATTTTTTTGTTGTTGTTACTCTGGAGAACTTCTTATGCTTGTGTATAAGCTCATAGGTGATGAGGTAGTTCTACATATGGGCGCGTACGTGTGACTTGAACGGCTGGATAATAGCACTGGCATCCAGCAGTCCTGCTGCTGCAAGGCTCCTGCTTGAATTTGAGTTCTTGACAATTGTTATTCTCTGAATTAAAGACCCTTCAAGATCCAGGGCTTTGCTGCCAAGTTATTTCCAATGCCTGTGCCAAAAGAAACTGAAATATTTAGTGAGGCTGAGTTATAAATTTTGTGTTGTTGCTGGTGCAACATCTAGTGAACTAAATCCTTGATGGAGGGCCTAAGTGGAATTTTACTTTGAGATTTCTTTGTAAACTGGTTTCAGACATGGCAGTGAAGGCATAAAAGGGTAGCTGGCACGTTAGCAAAAGCAAAGGATTTTGAGGCAGTCTGGCCCTGAACTGTGTGGCAGGCTTTCCTCTTTGTGGAGAGCTATATTGCGAGTGATGGAAGAAGAACGTAGTGAGACTTGAAAGATGAAATAATTTTTTTGGCTTTTCAGACAGTGTCTGAACATAATAGGGTGTGACTTGCATTCCACACAGCTAAAGTTCAAACCTAAATGTTTCAAATCTGTTTGCTGTCTAATATGGAGTAGAATTCACTTTAAAGCAGATGGGAAGTGATGTCAGGGAGTAAGAAGCTAGTCATACTCCTCTCCCTCACTGTGCCCAGCCCAGCACCAAGTGTAAGTTGCTCTAGATCCCATTGATAGTGAATCATTAAGCTTTTTGTTGTACCCTCAGAATGTTAACGCTGATGTTTGTCACCATTTGGTTAGTGAGAAGAATGTCTTCAGGCTCGGCTTCTGTTGGCAGAACACAGTGAGATTCTGCTTTTTGCACACTTGTTACTGAAGTCGTAGGAACTTTGGAAAGAAATTGCCCCGTGTCCTCTGTGAAGTAGCAACGCTGTGTGGCTTTGGGGTGAGCAGTTTTACATTGGCAGCATGTAGCTACCCTGACCCTTGATTAGCTAATTTCAATACTGACTTTTGGGAGGTGAAGGTCTGTGGGTATGGGGATTGTAAGGGTCAGTGTAGTTACAGAGTAAAAAAAGTGCTTAGTAGTTTGGGCAACAGTCTCTTAGATAAGAACTGATAGAATGTGTGCATGTGTGTTAATTTTTCTCAGTGATCACTTGGAATGGCTCTCTGTGTCAGTTCCTACATTCCTGACCCCTGGTGCTGTATCAGCTGTCCCTGACTTTCTGACCAATCCATGCTGGTAACCCTCAGGATCTCTTACCTTCCGTAGTTTGTTCAGATGCATCCTGTAACACTGAAATGCTGTATCCATGTCCTGTGCCTCATTTATTCTGCATGTTTCCTTTTGAAAATACAGCAGAATAAATGAACTGTCGTTAGAATAAACTAACTACGAACAGATGGTATTCCAGAATGGATATGCATTTGCAATAAGAGAGGGATTGCACTAGATCAAAAAGCTCTGTTTCTGTTTGATTTTTGTACATTAACATTCTGCAAACCTTCTTATATCAAAGATCCTCGTATAGTACCTGAAGACTGCTAAAGGATTTTCTTGTGTGTAGTCATCTTAATGGAAGGGAAGGGTGTAAAAGGAAGGAAAGGGATGTATGAAATGCAAAGGACTGAGTTGTCCTGCATGCAAATTATTTTACCTGAAGCCTCTGTGCCTCTGTTATTCTTGTCAAGCGTGGCCATAGCTGCTGTAAGGTATTGCTTATGGTCTAAATTCTTTTTGTGAGAGCGTTTGCATGACTGGTAAAAATGGTGCAATTTCCAGTTGGAATTGGACTAGTGTGATTCTTTGTATCTTACCTTTCTCCATCATCCCACAGCTTCCACTTTGCAATAAATCTCAAATCTACAGTCCTGTTCTGTTAAAGGTTCCTTTAATGTGTTCTGTCGTCTGGACCTGCAGTGAGTGGATGACCAGTTCTTGCATGCAAAACTGTTGCTACAGCTCAGCTTGAACCTGTGGTTTTCATCCCAGTGTTACTTGTCTTCATGACCCTCAGATTCTATCCCTTGCACCTTCTTAATTCCCAATAGCCTCAGAAAGTGGTTGTGGCAAGCAGCATGGGTGTTTGTGGCAATGTAGTGTTAATGCCACAACCATCCTGCTTTGGCCTGCTTGAGGCAGTGGTCCATGAGAACAGAAGCTGTCTTACTTGCCATACCACCCTGTTAAAGAGTGCTGATGAAGTTTTCACGCAGAGTACAGTGGATGCTGATTTAATAGCTGAGTTTCTGACAGATGCAGGCAGTGCTACTGCCCTAGCTTCAGTCTGTGTTATTTCAGTTGTGCTGAGTGTGCTGTTGCATGAACAGAAACATCTGGGGATGCTAAGGCATCGCTGACGCAAGACCCGTCTAGCTTGTGCCCCCTTTTGGTTGCATTACTGCTTGCTGATAACTAATTGCTAGAGCTATTGTTGCTGCTGTCTCTGTGCAGTGTTTTGCTTAGGTCAGTTGCTTCTGCTTTATGGAGGGCGTACCATGCAGGAACTTTGGGTTTGCTGGTGACAAGCTCCAGAAACCTCTAGTGTTCAGTGATAGTTTCAGGTCAGCTGTAGCCACTGTCTTGAGGCACGATTATATGCGTGATAAAGTTTTTATTTGTCATGAAGATTGCCATACAAGCTCCCCTCTGAGTAGACTTCATAGTGCAGCCTTTTTGTTCAACTCGGGAAACGTAGTGCATGCATAATCTGTTTTTTCCACTTCCTCATACTCAAAGCAGCTGACTTTTGTAGTCCTTATTTACTTTCATCTGTTACTACTGTAAAGAGAGCATTCTGTAGTTCAAGAGAACGCCTGTGTATGTACAGCCAGTGCATGCGGATGTGATAAGCTATATGTTCTGTTTGTTTTCTTCCCCCCCCACCATATAAATGTTAGTCCCCTAGTTCTCTGCATCTCACTTCCTGGAAGAAATGAGCTTCTTGGCTAAGTTATAAATAAATCAACTCTGCAGACTTGAAAGCTTTCTCTGTCTTAATTTAGCTGAATAACTCTATTGCCAGTCCTAAGCTTCCTGATGAAGGGCTGTAGTGTTCCTCTGTAACATAAAGTGCTTGTGTGAGCCATCTGAAATGATCCTTTTTGAGATCGATAGATGTGAGAATTTAGGAAGTAGCTTTGCCACGATATTTATCTAGGGTACTACAGCTGCACCAACATAGTAACCTTCTCATTCTAGTATTCTTGAAAGAGTTGTTTATGCATGGTAACAGAATTATATTGGAAACGAGGATAGATGCAAGTGACAAGTATTAGCTTAGAAAAACATGGATGACATGAACACAGCTCAGGGCCATGGAAAGCAATCTCCACTTGCAGAGGAGGAGCAGTATTTGAGAATGCCTAGAGAAATGTAGGCTCCTGCCATGGCTTAATGGAGAACCAGGAGGGATATTTCCTCCAGACCTTGCTGGTGGATAAGGGCCAGTTTCTCACCTTACAGCCAGTCTTCCTCATTAAGGTGCTGTTGGCTGATTTGACTTTACCAGTTGTATTCCTCCACTGCTTTGGTGGGGGTAGGAAGAGTACAAGCCCTGTAGAAACAGTACGACAATTACCTCGTTGGTCTCAATTCTTTTCCTTCTTCACCCTGCTAAGGAGCAGGAAAAGTCAAGGCTAGTGTCTTATGCATCTTTGATGTGGAGAACATGCAACTTTAAAGCCAAGCAAATTCAATCAGCTACTGGTTTGTTTTAAGACATTTTTACACCTTCCCCAAGTAACATTACAACTTCATGTAAGTGCAGTAGTTGCTGCTTATTTACCAAAAGTCTGAGTATAGTTAAATATTTCATGGTTTCTTTAGACTTTATGAATTAATCTTCTGCATTAAAAGAGGTGCAAAGACAGATTGCTGCATAAATGTCCAAACTCATTTTGTAGATCTCCCAGGACGCTGAGCTCCCAACTTCAGACACAAACCCAATTGAAAAAAAAAAAAAAAAAAACACCCTTTCATGATCCTTACCTTACAGACCTAAGGGCAGGAGCTGCTGGGGGAGCTTGTGATTAGGAAGTGGTGCCTGCTCCCCAGGTTGCAGTACTCCAGGGCATAGGGACAGACCTTGGCCTTGGCATGGGACAGACCTGGGTGTAGGACCTGATGCCATCACAGCCCTTCTAGGAGCTGCTGCCAAGCTGTTGCCTTCTGTGAATGCTAGGTGCTTGGGCTGCACTGTGATGGGGCTTTTATTCCACTGCTCAGTCACTTCCAAACTGCTTGGGACCCATGGTTGGCTGCTCCCAATTTTGCTTATCCTGGCTTACGCATCTTTTAAGCCTTTGCTGAAGCAAGCAAAGAAGAGATGTTTTCAAAATGCTGTTGCTAAATTTAAAATGCGGAGAGGAATGTTTTGATGAGATGTACTGGTTTGACATTTGTGTTTCTGGACATCACTGTTATCTTCTGCAAAGCCTCATTCCCGAGTCCCAAAGTACTGTAAAGCTGACAGTTTGCTTGGTGTTTTCATATCGTATCTGGTTTAGGGTCTTTTGCCCCTCTGCTCTGGGATTCCATTTCTGGCTGTTACCTTCCACCTTCTTCCCTCTTATCAGCCTCGACTGTCTTTTCTTATTTCAACTTCTGTCATCTTCAGATGATGCAGGTGAGCAGAATGTATGACCTGGAGGCAGAAGATTGTGCCAGGATTTGGGGTAGAAAAGGGAGAGTGGGGAAAAAGCCGCAGCTGGTCAGAGATCATAACCACGAAAGCTGGGAGAGGACATAGGGAGAAAAAGGCAGGACAAAAAATGGACAAATATTCCGTCTGCTCACACAGTATTTCGTACTCTGCCTGTGTTTCTTGGAGTAATGTATGGCACAATCCTTTTATCTTGAGGCACTGTGTAACTAATTGTGCAGATGTGTTTCTGATTAGAATAGTTGTTTGATTTCTTGATACTGCCAGATAAGGAACTTTTTGACCTAAAATGAATGCTGTTACACCCTCACAGGAGAAAGCTGGAATGGGAAGACTTTGCTATATTGCTTCCCTAGCAAAGCAGTCCAACTAAGATATCTTTCAGTAACGTATTTGGTCTATAATAGGAATTTGCATAAGTTACTCAGAGTGAGTTATGAAGTTATCAGTTAAGCCATACATTTAAAGCTGTCAGCCTTTTTAATGAAAGGGTGTTGGAGAGCTGTTTTTAACCAGCTAGCTAACAAAGGAGGAGACTGTTTCTAATTCTTTGCTCCAGGTTTCTGCTACCTTGAACTATAATTTTGATCTAGTATATTTTTTATGTGGGTCATTTAGTAATGCCTTATTGTCCAAGTGTTGTGTTTTATTTCATAATCCTATGACACAAAGTTGAACGGAGACGCTGCCCAACTGCTGAGACCCCCCAGATCTTGTTTGAACATAATCTCTTAGATGCGTGAATCAAATGGTGGTGACGTAGGAACATTTCCAGGGATCAAAGTTCTGCCTGTCCAAAGGTTAGACTTCAAGTTAAAGCCTGGGCTGGCAAACTTCCACTCCCTGGTCTTTATTGATCCTGCAGATTTTACTGACAAATCTTGTGTGCTTGACTGAACTGGCGTGTTTCTAGGGCTGGCATAGAAAGATTAGGTGGGATGTAGCCTGCCAACGTCACCTGCTTTGGTTAATCAGTTAATTTCTTTCTCAAAGGAGAACTTCTTATTAGTAGGTGACTGCAGCAGTGATTTGTGTCACTGTGTGCTACCTGAGCCCTAACTCCTTGTTTACCTTCTAGGCTGCTGAAAGAGTGAAACAGTTTAACTGCTTTGACCATGTCTGCAACTGTGACTTAGCTGGAAAGTGGTAGCTTAAATCCCTAAGGTTTTTTTTCTTCTCATTCTTACTCTTATGAGTGAACTTGTATGTACCTTGATTGCAGCGATAACATTACACTTAGGATAGTCTATGCATTACTCCTAAACCCTGCATACATTTTCTTAGGTTTTTCTGACATAAGGAACCTCTACTGCTTTTGAAGCATGGGGAAGTACAGTTAAATCTGAGCTTATGTGGTAGACAGGAATGCAAGAACTTGGTTAAGAGCATGTAGACAGAAATATTTCCATCTTTCCTGGGTTGGTTAGATCTTAGTATAGGGTCATGAGTGGGTCTAAATATTATCTCCTCCTGGGAACTACGTGTCTGGGGGTGCCTTACTCCTCGTACCTGGTAGAAACAAGCAGCAGAGTTCCCTGGCATTTGTGCAGAATGTGTTATTAAAAATGGCACTGAAAGAAAGTAATTACTAGGCTTACTTGTCAAACAATATCATTTTAGTTGCATATCTTTGTCTTGATATGTACATATCACAGAACTATTGAAGTTTGTCTTACTCTCCAGCAACACTGCCCACTGAGCTAAAAATTAAGTCACAACATTGACATATGTTTTTACTGTTCAATAGCTACAGTGTTTCAACAAGAATCTGGTGCTATTCTGAAATTTCATGTTGTCATATTAGTCAAAAATGTTTTGGTGAGAAAGCAGGGCATTTCAGTTAATAGCTCGATTTTTTTTGAGTACATATCTTATGCATTGGAAGGTTTTTGTAAACGGAATGAATTTAAGCAGTTGCACTGAGATTTTCCTCCTGCACCAGTTTGCACTGTTTGAGTAATGAGGGTTTAGTTAGTCATTAAGCTGCAACTTGTGGAGTGATCTAATCTTTAAATACAAACCATAAGCTTTCTAGATCCTGCATAAGACCGTTTCCCCAGTCTGAGGGAACAGTTCTCATCTGCTGCCTATGGAATACTGGAATTGAGCAAACTCTCCTCTCTGCCCCCACACATCTGAGCGAGAAATATGACTCCTGTTCCAGTGCAATGTGTATTTCCATTTGAACCCCAGCTCGACTTGCCCAAAGCAAACAAAGCTCTGAAAGCTACTCTGCATGTATTTGCTTTTGGAAATCAGCTGTGGATCTTACACATGGCTTATCAGAACTAAAATAATTTTCTTGCTGATAGAATACACACAGCACTGAAACACCAAGGCTTTTCTTCAAAAGGAAATCTGTAGGAGGACAGGCTAAAGGATAATTATATTGATTTTGCGCTAACAGTTTTGGCATGATACTTATCATTGCATTGTTACCTTTGTTTCTTTGATTTAGGTGCTTTGGATTAGCAGCCGAACAATGCCTAATGCAAGGCACACTCATTCAGAGTGTTATTTTGCTCTCCATCTCTAGCCCCAGAGGCAGCCCATATGCTGGTTTTGAGCCTGTAGGATATAGCTGCCAGCAAGGCAGAAGAAAGACTTTGTGAGGTGTAATGTGAGCTGGAGGTACACATCCTGAAAATAGCAAGATAAGAGCTAGAAACTCTTCCAATTTTGTAGCACACTATTGGGAGAGATGAATTGTTATATTGGACTAGCAGTTTGAATTCAGAGAGGTTTAGATTGAGTCAAAGAATCAACCTTTTGCCAAGAATATTGCCTCTGACACTCTCAGTGCAAGGTATCAAAATAGAATCTGTGAGTTTTAGCTTCTCAGAGAAGAAAAGTTTTGTCCTGCATGTAGGCCTGAGTTCTTCTATGTGGTCTGGTTGTTGTGGGGCATCTTAATGGGGAAGGGCGGTAGGGGCTCACATGATGACCCTCTCTCCTCCTGCAAGGCAAGAGGAAGATAAGTGGTATAACTGGCCTGACTTCTTCCTTACTACTTGGTACATTTTTGCTGCCTGGAAGAGCAGACAGACATTTTTCATCTGGATGGAGCTGATTGTGACTGGTGTCACAAAATCTACAGAACCTCTCAAGAGAAGAGGTTATTGTAGTAACGAATTGGGTTGTTTGTATTGTAATAAAAAATGTTGTGGTAGACTCATTTTGCAAATGTTCTTTAGTGTTATAAATCATATAAACAAATGTAGGCACTGTTGCCAAATCTTACATTTTGCAGTTTTAGGAGGAAGCAGTTTCCTTCCAAGTTATCTGACTGCTTTTTGGTTTGGTTTTTGTTTGTTTGTTTTATTTTATTTTTAACAGATCCAGCCCTATGAGAAGATAAAGGCTAGAGGGTTGCCCGATAACATTGCTTCCGTCTTGAACAAGCTGGTGGTTGTGAAACTAAATGGCGGCTTGGGCACAAGCATGGGTTGTAAAGGCCCAAAAAGTCTTATTGGGGTGCGGAATGAGAATACCTTCTTGGATCTGACAGTCCAGCAGATTGAGGTAACTCCTGACGGGCTTTGAAGAGTTGTTGTGGACCCTTCAAGGGGTCAGAGCACTGGGACCTAATCTGAAATCCACCTAGAGCTGAAATTCTTGCTGATGCAGAAACACTTTCCCTGATTAATCTGATCTTAAAGGCAAGACCCACTAAGTGGTCGTTCAGACTTTGCCTTTTTGGGGTGAGGGGAAGTTGGGATCCAATTCTTGTTTCACATTATATGCTGCGGTCATGGAATATGCTGGGTTTCAGAGTTGTACTTTGGAATAAACATTCCCTTTCTAGAAACAGCCAAGGAAGTGAGATGCATTGAGCTTCTCCTGTGTGACCCTTTAAGAACCATCACAATGGAGGCTTGCCAAAAGCAAGAGGAAGAAATGAGCTCTGATCACAGTGCTAGTGGTGAAGGATTTCTTCGGAAAGAATGGGCATTACTACTGTATACACATGCAGACAAAAGGGACGGAGCAGTTGGTGGCTGAATTTTGTCCTCTCCCCTCATGTGTTACCTATTACAACCTGTTCACACCAACCTGGACGGTGGTGGCGGAAGCTGCATACAGAAACACCAGCAATCCAGCTGTAGAGCTGGCATTGCCTGGCTAACTTCTGGCTTTGTTTTCACTTCTCCAAGTGCAAGTCTAAGTTTAGATTTTTAAAAGCTTTTTTTTAATGTATGTTTAGAACAAAGCTCTTCACAGCAGCGCAGAGTTCCTTGTCAAATTAAAACTCTCATGCTCAAAGTGATTGCTGGCATTTTTCTCTGAAGAGAGAAAAGTAAAAGAAAATAACAGCTGTTGCTTGTTGAGAAAGGACATTTCAGCTTATGTTTTTAATGCAGAATATGGCTCTTACAGCAGATAATTAGGGTGGTCATTAGAGTAGGGAGTCGGATGTGCCTGTTCCAGAGTTTCTGGAGCTCCAATAATTTTTGCTATAATTTGTGTGGAGTGACTCTCCCAAGTATGTTGGACAGTTCTGTAGCAGGCTTAAATTTATACCCAGCTAATGTAGTCCTTATCCTTTGGTGCTGCAGGTGCTTTCTTAGAAGGGTCATTGTAGAAGCCTCTGCTGTCTGAGGTTAACAATCCCAAACACTCCCTAGCAGGGGAGGCAATCTGAAACACAAAGATTTGAACTCACTGAAGGTTTTTTCCCTGCACGCTGTTTTTGATGGAACACTGGCATGTTTTCCGATTTTTTGGCTTTGCTGTGTTGTCCACGTGGAAATGCTCCTGTGTATTTCAGCTCCACTTTACAGATGCCCAAAGAATTAACATTGTGACATTTCATTATCTACTCTTGTTACTATTGTCCATCTCATAGCCCACCAAAAAGGCTCAAAAGTGCTTACTGTGCAGAGAAGGTTTTGAAACCTTACTCTGACAGACTTTAGTAATTTGGGGAAAAACATACCTTTTGTAATCAACAACAGCCTAACATTTAAAATAATCATTTTGTGGTGTCATGCTTTGGAAATATTTAATCTCAATGCAGATTTAAAAACAAAGTCTAATTATCTGTTAATTTATGTAGGCCTTATTTTTACTACTTACAAGGATTTGTTTTCCTTAACGTGTTTTATTTTCCATTTTGTTGACATAAGCATCTCTCTTACCCCATGCATTTGTTTATTTCCAGTATGTTTTATCTAATAATTTTTCTCACAAAATCTTAGGTGTCAGAGTTAAAGCTAATAACACATGCTGAATTTACAATTTCTTTCCCATCTCAGCATTTAAACAAATCCTACAACACTGATGTTCCTCTTGTTCTTATGAATTCCTTCAATACTGATGATGACACAAAGAAGATCTTGCAGAAATACAGTCACAGCCGTGTGAAGATATATACTTTTAATCAAAGCAGGTATCAAAAAACTTCTCTGCTTGGTGTGAAAGATAAAACCAGCTTGCATTTCTCTGTATTCCGAATGGTGTGGGTTTTTAATATGAGATGCTGACATCGCAACTGTCTTCTGTGCCCATGTTCAGTCTCTGTTTTGGGCCTCTTTGAAACACTGAAATGCCAGTGGAAAGGATTCAAGTTAGGAAGGGAGTACGGGGTGGATGGTTTCTAAAAAAATGTATGGATAATGTTGTACTGGATGCCAGCCACTTGATTCCTGAATTTGGTTTTATAGTATCTGGGCTTGGGAGAGAGAACGTGTCTTCTGTACCGAGAATAAGCTCTAGTTTGGGGTGGATGGTGGCAGAGGTGTGCTTTGTGTGTTCTGAACCTGTGTGTCAGAAGAAAGCTACTTCACAGCACGGTTGGAAACTGGCTTTAGATTGTTGAATGAGATGGCATTCTGCAGCTTCTCTGCGACAGCTCAGTATTTGGATGAGTCTTTCAGTTCAGAGCATGTACACTAACCTAGAAAGCAGAGCTTCAGAAGACATCTGAAAAAGCCCACGTAGTTGCACTTTTACTATTCTGTTCTGTTTTCCTTTATGCCAGTCTGACAGTGGCAACAACAAAATCCATTGTCTTCCCAGGTATCCTAGAATTAACAAGGAAACTCTGCTGCCAATAGCCAAGGATGTATCTTACTCCGGAGAGAATACAGAGTGCTGGTATCCCCCAGGCCATGGAGATATCTATGCCAGTTTCTATAACTCTGGTCTGCTGGATAACCTTATCGGAGAGGGCAAGGAGTATATTTTTGTATCCAATATAGATAACTTGGGTGCCACTGTGGACCTTTACATTCTTAATCATCTTATGAACCCACCCAATGGAAAGCGCTGTGAATTTGTCATGGAAGTCACAAACAAGACCAGGGCGGATGTGAAGGTAAGTAGTTGTGCAAGTCTGAGTGCCTGGCACACTAGTAAAAATCAGCCTCTGGTCTCTTCTGTATGCATGAATTCAGACATACATTAAATCTTCTTATAGCTATTTCAGGCACCATTTAACACATCAGCAGTGATCTCATTTGAGATGCACAAAATCAGCAAGTTTATGAAGTTCTAATTCATGGAACAAATTTGATGTAGGTTCTGGGCAACAGCAGATGAGGACAGCTGGGACTTCACTGATTACTGAACACACAAGCGATTGCCGCAGGGTGCAGGTCACCGCCTTCTCTGAGCTGTCACAGAGAGAAGTTTGGGATGGTACAAGCAGAGCGCTGGGGGGTGGGATACAGCAGCTGTATCTCTCCTGACTGAAAATTGCCTCGGCTACTCACCCAGCTGTCAAGGTGCTCATTGCACGACCCAGCTTGGTGCAGCTGCCTGGCTGCTCCTGCCCCAGCCGCTTGACTTTGTACAAAATCCAGGTTTGACAACTTGTTAGGTGTTTATAGTACATAAGAAATATTTCTAACATGCGGTAATTTGTCATGTAACTGTACTTTGCTGCTGCTTTTTAAGGATGGGGATGAAATGTGATTTTCTCAGTATTAGGACTAAGTCAGAGCTTTCTTAGTATCTGTAAAATCACAGAAACTGTAAGAATACAGTTCAGGTTACTGAAGTGCCACTTGTTTCTCCAGTAAGTGCCACAAATAGAGAAATATTAGAATTAATTTAGATTTTGCTCTGTAATCTAGCAGTGCACTGGTGGAGGAGATTTTGGGGAACAGCAGCACTTGCAAAAGATTCTCAACTTTCATTAAAAGAATTAACTGTCTTGGAGTGCTGAAACATGATCGTTTGACAGTTCTGACTGTACTTTAAACATACTCTATAATTAGTAACCTACTAGCTGAACACAAGCAACATGTTTTCACTGAGGTTCAACTTTAAATGCCAACAAAACAGTGTGTCAGTTTGCGGTGAGGAGGGCATCTCGTGAACAGGACTTAAAACTTCTTCTTTGACCTTTGCAGGGTGGCACGCTTACACAATACGAAAACAAGCTGAGGCTGGTGGAGATAGCTCAGGTCCCAAAAGCACATGTGGATGAATTCAAGTCCGTGTCAAAATTCAAAATATTCAACACCAACAATTTGTGGATTGCTCTGTCTGCAATTAAAAGACTGCAAGAGAAAAATGCTATTGATATGGAGATCATTGTTAACCCAAAGGTAATCAGCTAGGAAGACTTTAGAGGAAATGGACTCAAAAGAACTGTTTGTTTCTTGGTAACTAAGCAGGGGCTGCTGCCTTCAGAAAGAAGCCAGTCTGTTGGTAAATGCATAGCTCTGATTTGTGCTGTCTCTAGTTCCGAGTGCTGTTACCTGCTGGTTGTGTTCACCTGGGTTTTCTCTTCCAGACTCTAGATGGAGGCTTGAATGTTATTCAGCTGGAGACTGCAGTTGGTGCTGCTATTAAGAGTTTCGAGAACTCTCTGGGGATAAACGTACCTCGTAGTCGTTTCCTGCCTGTTAAGACCACATCAGATCTCTTGCTTGTGATGTCCAATTTGTATAGCCTTAATGCTGGATCTTTAACGATGAGCGAGAAGCGTGAATTTCCAACAGTGCCTCTTGTCAAACTGGGAAGTTCTTTCACAAAGGTAAACTCCTATAATTATACTTTGGTTTTGAGTGAAAGTACAGTCCATAGCAATAAGTAGTTAAAAGTGAGGTCTGCTTCATTTGCTTCTGTCCCTCTGGGAGTTCCCTCTTACTCTGTGTAAAGAACTGTCAGGCTGTTAGCACACTAACTGCTTAACGTGGTTAATGTCGCAGTGCTGTTAGGTGCTGCTTTACCCTATTGGCTGAGGAAACGGAGGGTGAAGTGGGTTGTGTGTGTTGTCTAGGGCTCGCCCAGCTTTGCTCGCATGCTGCTTTTACTGTTCTTTGTCCTTATCACTGACAGAAATGACAATACCACATTGCTTTCAAAGTAACAACTTTTACATTTGTCACATGTAGATTCCAGAAAGATCCCAAAAGGAGTTTTCAAGATATTCCTACACTTGTCTTAGTCTACAAATGGATTTAAAGCTCTCTTTTATTTTCCTTTATCCTAAAGGTTCAAGATTACCTGCGGAGGTTTGAAAGTATTCCAGATATGCTGGAGCTGGATCACCTCACAGTTTCAGGTGATGTTACGTTTGGGAAGAATGTCTCATTAAAGGTGAGTGTGTAACTGGGATGCTCCTGCAATAAAAGTGACTGATCTCTGCTCCTTGATAACTGATCCTGCCACAGTCAGTGCCTTTACACACCACCTGTGGAAGTGTTCCTAGGGCTTAGTAACTAGCTCAAGGATTGCAGAGGCCAGGACTGAAAAGCGACCCTTAGGAGTACAAGGTGTTACTGGTGGTGCTGCTGCTTTGTATAGTCCCAGTGACTGTCTGAATCCTGAAAGTCCCACAGACCTTGTGACTGCATTCAAAACAATGCTTCCTTCTGTCTCCTTTAGCTCTAAAAGGCATGTACCACCTTGCCTCCCAGGCCAGCCTTACAGTCATGGGCTGTTTCTCATCAGTTTGGGGTTCTTCATTTATTAGTAAACATAGGAGCTGAGTAAATAGGTTTCTCTTACATTCTTCCTTAGGATCTGGCTGGTCCTAACAGAACGTTGTGGTGCTCCTGTAAAGGTCTGGACTAGTATTGGTGCGTGCAAGGAGGGGCTGCCCCAGCCAGCTCAGGCATGCTCACCTACCTCTGTTCCCAGCTCTTTATGTGTTACTTGCTTTATAGCAGTAGCAGAGAGCTGTGCTGTGACATAATCATGTGAGTGATGTTTTCCCACCTAAAAGCAAGCAGCATGCTTATAGCAACCATCAAAGGCTGCAGCAACTCTGCTTGTGACTGGATAGTATCTTGTATGGTTGTAATTATGATGTTTGTAATATTGCTTGTTTAAAGCCTTTGTTGTGGGGGCAAAAAAACAGTCTATGCAGCAATAATTATGTCTAAAGGCATCCAGGCTCTGTTAGAGCTGACACCAAACCAGTCCTCCAGACAACACTCCTCTAGCTCATTCTAAGTGAACAGTTCATAGAAAGTTTCTCATCAATTGTTTTCTGTAACTCCAGGGAACAGTTATCATCATTGCAAATCACGGTGACAGAATTGACATCCCTGCTGGAGCTGTACTAGAGAACAAAATTGTATCTGGCAATCTTCGGATCCTGGACCACTGAGTCAGTGAGAGGGCACAGTCAGTTCTGTAGCCTGCTCTGCTAAACCAGCCTCGTAATGGAAGAACCTTTTATGCATTAGAAATATAAGTACACAGAGGGCCTATGCTTCGTCATCTTCACAGTACCCTGCAGTATTAATTCAAAATTAATTTCTCTTGCTTATCTTTTTAAGCAGACACATAAGCGCAGTGGATGTGCATAAGTAATGCTTCAGTCCTTAAAGCGATTCTGTAACTCAGTTAATATAACCTTGAAGTGCAATACTGTTTGTCTTGTGGTAAGATGGACAGATCTTCTTCGACAAGAAGTGAAGAGGCTAGTCTTGAACATTTAGTAGTTTTGAATTGCTTGTAACTGCAGAAACGAAGCTGTGAAACAATACACGTGGCACAACACCGACAGCTACTCCTGAGACTTTTTATGAAGTGTAAGTGGCAGGCACGGTTGAAAACCAGAAGTCTCACTACTGCTTAATGGGCTGTTCAAACCCTGTATTTCATGTGCTCACAGATGTCCCAACCATTGCCCTCTTTCACCCCACAAACTACACGTGGGATGTTTTATCCCAGTTGTGTGTCAGGATACTGGGGTAAGGCTGTCAATACCTCCATTTCTGTATTGTGAGAGTGGGAATTGCTGATGTTCCAAACTCACCCAAAGAATCTAATACTTGAGAAAAATGCCTCAGTATCCATGTGTGGTGTTTGCTTTTTTGCATCCCATTTAAGACTGGATCTCCTGTTAGTATCTCAATCCTTGATCTGCCCTCTTTTTTTTCAATAAATGGATCACCTTAACTACACCCATGTCCATATTGTCACAGCTGTGTATGTTAATTTATCTTCTCTTAAGTAATTTCTAAATTTGTACAGGATTTGAAATCCCTGTCCTGATCACTATTGATTTCTTAATGTTTCTCTTGTAATTACATGCAGACAACTTTATTTTATAAGCTTAGTATATAACACTGGTATGTATCATTAAAGAAGTTGGTCTTTAAAAACAACTCTGATTTTAGAGCTTTATTGTGACTGACAATTAATGACATCTGTTCTGCTAACAGGTAAACATGCCTGTCTAAAGAAACCAGCGGCACACGCACACTTGGAGAGCATTCCATCATACGGCATTGTCACAGGGTTAGGCACTCAGACTAGGGGATGGTAAAGAGGTGTGAGGTGAAATACACAGGCACTTTTCCTTAGTACTGGCAGTGTCCAGTCTTAAAAGGTAGTAGTAAAAAAAAACCCCTCTTTAATAAATGCACCCTCCTTAATGTAACCTTCTATAAGCAGCCTAAAAACTTTAGAATGTTCCCTAGCCCATTTTCTGCATCCATATCTTTATGCTGACGGCTTTGTGTTTTTCAAGCTGTGGAGCAGTTGGCACAGTCCCTGTCCTTACCCTGCTGTCTGGGGCCGGGGAGCTGCAGGGACCTGTCCCCACACCAGCCTTTTCACCACCTTCACACAGTCCAGCAGAAGCCCACAAATACATTGTGGCTGTTCCCGCTTCCCCTTTGGCAACTCAATCCTGTAGGTAAAACGCTTCCTAGAAAATCAGATCCTCACATGGGCAGTTTAGAGACCAGCTGTGAGAACTCCCCTGAAACAGGACTGCTCCCTAACAAAGCTGAATCCTATATGCAAGCAATCAAAAGACATTTATTTATATAAAGTTCTGTAAAAAAATAAATTTTAGAACAGCATAGTTTCATAGAGAAAAACATTTTCTACAGAGTTCCAACTGCAAGATTTTTATATTGTACCATCATTAAATAAGGTGGGACACCATGTGGATTTCATTGCACTAGAAGAAATGCAAAGCATCTTTTTAATATAAAGATATACAGAGCATTCTAGACAACTACAGCTGTGTTACAGCTATGAGTTCTTTTGGATTTGGTCCAAAGAAACCTGAGTCTGTTTCCAGAGAGAACGAAAAAACATTGCACAGACAGCTGATCACTTGTTTCTTGCTGAAGGACACTGAAAAGATCACTCCCTGCAGCTCACTCTGAGTCTAGTTTCCCGACTATCAATAGTCTCCTTTCTTGGGCTCCAGGTCTTAAGTACTCGCCTCACAGTCATTGTGCTGCTTAGAAGAAAGTCGGTCTGTTGTCAGAGCCAAGTGACTGCTCCCAGTGGCTTAATCACCTCTTCTGCTCCCAGATTTCAGCCATGTTTAGGTCTAGGTTGTTAAGGCCTTTCAGAGCTTGGAGGTTTCCAGTGTAAAAAGCTACATCTGAAGTGACCAGTCTGCAGTGAGAGACACAAGGTTAGCACCTGAGCCTGTCACAGGCACCTGGAGCAGGCAGAGAAACAGCCTAGGTTTGTGCATGACTCAGGCAAAAGTTACAGCAACACGTGTTTGAATACTGCGCCTGGATTAGATGTTTTAGGTATCAGTTTAAAACTCAATGCTACAGCTGTGGTTAATTTTACAGTAGCAGTCACACATAACATGCTTGCTGCTAGGTGTAAAACTGGTTACAGAGAAGGGAGATCAAACAACAAATTTAGCAGGAATTAGGCATCTAAACTTCTCTTGCTGTAATCCCAGGCTGAGCTAGACTTAACCACCAATTCCATTGCAACTTATTTTATTAATTATTGCCGCATTAACTTCTGTATTCTAGAAGGTTTATTTAAAAACAACTAAACAGTAAACTAGTTATATTGTTTACACCAGTTCATAGAGACTTAAAATCCTCCCCCACTGCTGAAATGCATCAGGGGATCATGGTGGTTTCCAGTTAGAAAGCAGCAAGATGTAGGCATAAAAGTTGTAATTTCACAAAAATATCCAGGAGGATTCACAGACCTTTTACTACGATTACAGAAACAGGCAGTTTAAAACAGGATAAAAACGTTCAAAACTAGGTCAGTAAAGACAGCCTGTGGAACAGCAGCGAGTAAAGATCAGTGCTTGATGCTTCCCTTCCAAAAAAGCCCTGACAACACCACCAGAGAGCTGACGTGTTGTGACGTGAGTAACTGCTGCCACAACAGAAACAGGCTCAGGGCAGCGCTGCAGCTGGAAGCTCCAACAGGAGCGCGCTGGGAACCACAGCAGCAGCACCACAAACACCCGCCCTGGACCTCCAGTCAAAGGGGGATCTGTTCAGGCCCTCCAACCACAAGCATTGAACAAAAGCAACAGAGCAGGATGAAGACAGCACAGCACACTGCTTAGAACTGGAAACCCCAGTGTGAAACTCTCCTGAATACATTGTGAGTGTCCCCATTTCAGCTAGGGCTGCTGCAGCCCTGCTCCTGTTCAGCGAGCTCGTTGGCTGACAAATACCTTAGCAAGTACCAAAGGTGGCTTGGAGTTATCTGGTGAATACACAAGTACAGGAAAACACTCTGGATGAACTCTCACAGAGTACAAGGATGAATAAGCTTAAGGAGGACAAGTAAGAATGAACTAGATGGGAACAAAACTCTTCTTCATTCCTACACAATTTATAAAGTTCCTTCTCTGGCTTCTTCAACCTAGGACAATTCTTTCTCACCTGTGGGTAGGCTGACTGAATTTCACCCTTATTACACTGCAAATAACACACACACACCCCCCAGTCACTAAGAATGATTACAAACCCCACTGTTCCAGGGGACAATCCAACTTAGAACAGGGCTCAGCCTGCAAGCGGCTGTGTGCTCCCTGGGAGGTGTGGGATGCTGTGGGATGCCAGACAGAGCCAGCCACATTCCCTCAGGAGAGGTGCCACAGGGTTGGGCTGGGGCAGGAAAGAGGAAAAATGCCATGAGCATTATCTGTTCAAACCTAATTCTGCTGTAAAAAAATTCTGCATAGAAGTTGCCCATTGCACACACGAAATACCACTTTTTTCCTATTTTTACTTTGCTAGTGCCATGAGTCATCATCCATGTTTCAAAACTGCTTCATGAATCACTCAATTCCTGCAAATTAAACCGTGGCTGCTGTTGTCACAGAAAAGGAGAAAAGGTAACCTGCAAACCCAGGAAACCTACAGCAGGTTTCTACTAGGACAATGCCCAACTCCGCATCTATAACCAAGCTGGCTGCATTCCTAGTTACTATGGAATAGCACAAGCCATGCCCTTTACTGTAAGAAAGCTCCAAGTGGGACATATGAAAACATGAAGCGTGGCTGCATTCTGCAATCACAACTTTCTTGCAGAAGACAAAGCCGCTCAATTAAATTAAACAGTAAAAACCAAAGTGCCCAAACATACCCATTTAGAGGTCCTCCATCATTGACTACATTTAAGTGGGCCAGCTGCCTCTTCAGGTGAAGTTTGTAGCTTGCGTTAATTCTTAAAAATAACATCTAGAAGAAACCACAGAACCTGAGTAAGAACCCATCCCCCTGCTTGCATCGCTGCCTACAGAGAAGAACTGAAGTGCCAACAACTTAAATCACTAACTTTCGGTTTTATTTTTGCTATTCCTATCAACTTTCCTTTTTCCAGTCCTTCCACCTCCTATCTGTCTGGCCACATACAATATATAATCAACAGGCCAGCACACACCCTCACTTATTTGTTCGGTGTTGCACTTCGAGGACGTGTTCTTTGGAGCATGAATTTTTCTTCCCTGTTGTCTGAAGCATCTAGCAACTTGTAATACGGCTAGAAGATAACGAATCTTTGCTGTACTATAACAATTTCAAGTCTTTTTTCCCAAGAGAAAGTGTGATAAACAGTCTGAAAGGACCACTTCATTTAGGGCAAAAGAGAAACTACAACTTAGTGCATTCAGTGACCGTATGTATCAGTCCTTCCCATCCTTAGATTTACTGCTACTGCAGAGTTGTAACTGCAGCAAAATATTTAAAAAAGCACATCTGGTACAATCTGGCTGCATAAGACATTTGGGGACCTTTGGAAGCTACTGACTTTAAGCAGCGTTACAGAAGTCTACAAGTCTTAAAGGGGCTGTACTTGAGCCCCAAAATGTTGCCAGTAATCTAGCATTTCAGTACTAATTCCTGAGCTGAAGATCCATCTATCTAGACATTCAAATGCAATTCAAGTGCTGGAATCAGTCAGTTCTTTTTGCGGGTCTTATCACTCCTCCTGCACATCCAAACACTGCAATTCAGACTGAGCTGTCTGCGTGACTGCTGCCAACCCCTTTAATGTGTGGGTTTCTTAAAGACTCAAAAAGGAATTGCGCTCCTCCCAGATAAAGCTGAAGTCTCTCCTGTTACTGAATTCACATGCATTTGCAAGGGAGGTGTTAAATGAACCTCAAAAATAACATTCACCTGAGTTTGCTCCTCAGGAAGGAGATCATATATAGCTTCATGCATCTTTGCCATTTGCTTGCAGATATTCCTGAAGCATGCTGAAGGAACGGGAGCTTTCACCTCATACTGGAAATAAAAATCAAACCGGTTACTCCTTTCTGTCACCTTAAAACAGTTTATAGAGAATTTCCAGCAGCCATCTGAAGCCCTGCATTGCTAATGACATCATGAATAAAAGTTAATTTAGCATATCATAAATAGAAACAGTGGCTGGGCATGACCTGATTCAACCAGGGCTTCGCACCATACCATCTTCTAACACTTCTTGATTTATAAGCAAACACTAACATTTGAATTGGTATGAAATCCCAGGCCTTGCCAACTTCATCTATTCTTCTTTGTTAGTTTGAATTGCTTCTCTTTGCTCATTACTTTTTGTTGGTTTCCATCACCCTCTGCATATCAGATGCAGAGAGGATCTCTGTGGCAGCTACACAGATGCATGTTGTGTGGCCTGCTAGCTGCCCTCCCATTCAGATCTGCGTGGGTCAATGACACACAAGCAGTACTGCCACTGATGTTTATGTCTCTCAAGTACTTCATGAGAGAAAACTGCTTTTCTAAGACCATACACATCCAAATTGCTGAAGAAACAAGGAAAAAAAAGCTTAAAGAAATGGAAGCTCCCAAAAAGTCAATATTGGCCATAAAAACCACAAAACAAAACAAACCCTCAAACACCATTGCAGAAACACCTTAGAAACTAAGTAGAAAATGTCCTTTCTCCCTGTGATTGTGATTCAGAAAAATGGAAACCATCAGATGGCAAGAGATTTGCTACAAAGGGAACGCAATCCTTCTGTCCCTACCCTGGACAGGGAAGATCTGAATGTGATTTCACTTTGTCAAACTGTGCCAGTAATAGGGAAGCCAGTTCGTCAGTTCCTGGTGGAAAAGCTGTGCAAGTACAGGCCTGAGTTAAACATTGCTTTATGGAGTTATCCTTCCCCGCAGTGCCTTACACACTTCAGTGGAGGAGCTGGATCGTTGTAACTAAATTACTTACACACAGGGGAGCAGATGCTCTCTCTTACCCTAGCCTGAATTGTGAAAGAGAGCAGAGCTTGAAAAAAAGAAACGGGGAGTTTCAAGAAAGCCTTTATGGAAAAGCCAAACTGATGACCTAATTCTGAGAGAAGAAACAGCAGAAAGCCAGTGCTGATGGCTCCAGGAGCCCTGCTCCCGGTGTGGCACACAGCATACAGAACTGTGCCTCGGGATGCGAGAGCTGGGCAGCAAATAGTTTACAATTTACCAGTACACTGTAAAGCCAAAGGGAACTAGCAAGCTGCAGTGACAGCTCTTGTAGAGCTACAATCAAACTCTTCATCGCAACAGGAGAAAAGCAACAGCACCAGAAAGAAACATGAGAACCAACCCTGCAAGGTGCTGACCATTTTTATCTCCAGCTAAGGTCAACAGCACGTAATACCATGAGAGATCAGACAAAAATGTACTGCTCTTCTGTCCTAAGTCACAAGACACCAGGCTCCCAGAGAAACTAAGAACTCACACTGGACTTTTTCCACTAACGTTTATCCCTTTTTAAAAGCCTTCACTTGTTAATCACAGCTGTTAAATACCCCTGTCCCTGTTTCATCTCCTTCCAAAGTGAATGCTGGGAACCGTCTGCGCTGTTGTGAAATGCCCTGCTGAGAGCACGGCTGCATCATGGCAACACTGTATGAAGACAGTTCCTGTTACATAAAGCTTCCAGAGGGCAGCAGAGCCTGGAAATGCAAAAGTAACTGGTCCACATTACCCACATGCCAGGTCAATGCAGCAGCTACAGGACCAAAATGGTCATCTCCTACACACCAGGTTTCTAGACTGTGCAATCATTGTTTCTAAAGGATGCTGGACAGGCACTGCTACGAAACTTGCTTGCTTACTCAACCAGATTTACACTCTTTAAAGCAGGTGACCACTTCATCCACAAGGCATTGAAATTGGACTAATTGTGGACTAATTAAAAAATATATAAAATAAAGAACATACTGACATGTCCATTTGCAAGTTTCCTGGTTTTACTTCCTTCACAGCCTTCAGTGCTAAGATTTTATTGTTCCAGAAACAAGAGGAGGCAAGTTATGGGGTATGTTGGCAATGGAGGTAAGTCAAAACAGTCTCCTTTTCTCCTGTGCGCTATGGTTGCATTCATGTAAACCAGGCACACTCCCTCAAGCCTTTAGGAGCTTTAAAGGACAGGAATATTCTCAGCTTATGCCTTGTACTCGCTCACAAGATGAAAATGGGTTGTATAGATAGGAGGACAGTAAGGGATGGATGCTTAGCAACTACTATCAAGAACAAACTGTTACTGCTTTGTTGTGGGCTACCTTATCTAGTGTCAATAATCTAAATTCTTCCATTTAGGATCACAGAATCTTAGAATCATCAGGTTGGAAAAGACCTCTTGGATCACTGAGTCCAGCCTTTCCTATCTGTCATTAAACCGCATCCTTGAGCACCTTGTTTACCCATCTTTTAAACACCTCCAGGGATGGTGACTCAACTACCTCCTTGGGCAGCCTGTTCCAGTGCCCGATGACCCTTTGTGTGAAAAAGTTATTTCTGATATCTAGTTTGAACCTCCCCTGGAGCAGCTTGAGGCCATTTCCCCTTGTCCTATCCCCTGTCACTTGGGAGAAGAGGCCAGCACCCTCCTCTCTGCAATCTCCTTTTAGGTAGTTGTAGAGATCAATAAGGTCTCCCCCTCAGCCTCCTCTTCTCAAGGCTAAACAACCTCAGCCTTCTTGTCTTTTATTTTCAAGAAACAGAGGCAAAGTGACCAAAACACCATGCTACTTCATAGAACGCGTATTTTTATAGGGGGGGAAAAAAACCCCAAAAAAGCAGATTGCTATTTGATCTTTAGAAAAGTGCATAAACATGTCCAAGTGTAAGCACAACAGGGGGTAGGGGATCCCAATTTAGAAATGCTTTGCTATTTTTCCCCCTAAGTTTAGGTAATGCTATTTATTAGCCCAAAGAAACAGATGGCGAAAAAAAGCACAACATAACAATAAAATGATAGAAACAGTGCAGAAGACAGAAATGCTGCCTGCTACAACTGCCCCACTGTGGCACCTATCAGCCTGTCCCCAGCCTTTGCTCCATCAGGAGATTCTGTAGTTCTTAGGAGTTTCTACAAGGATGAGGTTGGCCCAGGCCAATCAAACAAGTTAGTAAAGAATTAATCTTTTTCCTCTCA